>JBBPBX010007986.1:15938-48485 GCA_038048925.1 Garcialebias charrua
ACAAAATGTGTGTGGAAAAGGTGAAGCACCCTCACTTGTCCCACTCTGGACCCTTGAGCAAGGCCCTTAACCCCCACCATCTACTCCAAAAAATGTAAATGTGACTACCGGTACATGTATAAGTAAAGGTTGAAAACAGGCAGAACACACACACACACACACACACACACAAATAAATAAATAAACGATTGTGAACCCAAATCTCAAAATGTTTACTGTACAAAAAGTTTAATTTCATATTGATAGCAGATGGCCGATGTTTGTCTGTAACATAAATAATTAAATTATGAAAATTGCTTTAACCTGAAAAAAGTTTTCCCACACCTGACAAAACACTTGGCTTAACTAAACAAAATTATTAAGAATCCTAACTGAGAAATATTTACCGTAGTTCTTCTTTACACCACTTAAATGCATCAAAAGTCTTTTCATTGTATTTTCAAACACATGTAAGTCATTTGAGGTCACTGATAATGTTTTGTTTTAACGAGCTACTACATATGGAAAAGCTATTAGAAAAAGACCAAAACCTTCACCAGAAATACACCTTACAATAAAAATAAAACAGACATATAGAACTTTATTGCTATTATCTTATTGTCTAAACTCACCATACCCTTGACTGTCCCTGAAATTAAAGATCATTTTTAATCACTTTGATAATGGAAGCTGCTTTTTTGTTAAGAGGAAGCTCTGATAGATACAGGAGTTTATGGAAGTTGACAAGGGACATTGCACTGAGGGCATTAGAACTGGCAGCTTGTCAAACAGCCTACTGGAAAAAGAGCAGCAAGTCAAGAGAGGAATACAAAAGCGGAGAAGGGGAGAGGAGAAGGAGGGAAGCGGCAGGTCACCAGACAGTTTCCATACCTTTTTTTCCCCCTGCTCTTCATTCCCCACCTACTCATCTTCCCCTTGCCCATTAATTACAGTATAAGACACCGCCGGGGTGCTGATAGCTCTCATTAAGCAACAACAAATAGCAAAGACACAAGGAACTTAATTAGCTGGGGACCAGATATTGTTCTGGTGTCGTAGTAAGGAGATGCTCTACCGCTTAACAAGAAATTGGGTCTAACGAAGATGAGTTTGGAGTGACTTTAAAGCCAGGGAGCAAATCACAAAAAATGTATGAATCCACTTTGTGCTAATTTTACTCAAAGGTGTCACATTATGTGCAGAAGTGACCTTTTAATGACCTCTCGCTTCCACCGAAAATTAGTTTTTCCAAGTTATTTATCAACATAGAAAGTGCTTTCCCCGGTTGTTCTCGCTACCATTAGTTCACCTTGCAACTGATTTTTTTAAAATAACTGACTTTCTTATAATGTTCGCCATAATTAATGGCATTCATTTCCTGCTCTTTTCTCCCTGATCACTGGCCCGACGATGCGCCTTAACATCGCAGCAGTTGTTTTACAGACCTTTAATTCTTTCACACGCCATTCTGTCCCTGTCCTTTCTTTCATTCTCATGCATTTGTTATCACAATCACAAAGTTTGCCCATGAGCAGAATAACGAACCGCACAATTTGTATAGACCTTGCCTCAATCGGCATAGACCGCACTGTCGGGCCATGCAGGGTGCCACAGTGATGATTATCTTAATTAAATTCTGTGTCATTGGGAAATGTGCACAAACAAGCAATAACATAACCTATGCAAAGCACACCAACAGCCACTTCTATAACAAGTCAACACAACACACCTCCTCAGCTCTGCTCATAAGCCTTGGCAAGCAGCAATCAGGTTTTCAGTCAATAACCTATCCTCACAAGGAGGAAGAAAATAGGAAAATAAAATGGTATAGGCAATATTCCAGATGGGATGTTGTGGGTGCATTTGGGCTTCGTCAATAATTGTCGATATTTTCTAATCTCTCAAAATGACTCGGAGGGCGCGTATTGGAAAGCATTTTTGGTATGCAAATCAGGATGCTATTCATCATCCCAGATGGATGGGCTCAGGAGATGGGCTGAAGGATGTCAGAGAGAAATGGGGTGCAGCGAAATTTGTCTCACCCCTGCAACCACACACCCACCAAGTCCCCTCCCTCCCGCCGCCGCCTCTCTCTATGCTCTTTGGCTTATCGCACTAACTGCCTCTGCTGGCCTTACTTTCTGTTTCAAATTCCTCCCTATAAAATCTGCCCTACTATTGTCCTCCAACTCTTTTCCGTTTGCGCGGAAACTTACTGTGCAACGCCTCACCCACCCCCACCTTGCTCGTCTGCGCGTGGTTTTCGGTTTCTAAAGCAGATTTCTGGCATCTCCCTCTCTTCTCCTTCAGGCCATGTGCAGGTCAGTCCCGTTTTACAGCACACAGAATAGCCTGTGTGTTCAGAATACAAAAGGCTGCTGTGTAATTTGTGCCATGAGCTTTTATTTAATCACCCAGAAGGAGGTAAATTCTGCTGGTGCTGCAGAAGGCTTGCTCTCTCCTCGAAGTTTCCGTTTCTTCATTAACAACCTGTTGTAATTAACGGCATCACACTAATTTACACGATAATTCAATGAACCCCAAATTAACCTGGCTGGCTAGTATTCTCCCCATTAGCTTGTTTCACTCCCCACTCCATTGTCGCAATAATTAAGAAACATCACTGTCCGGGAGCCGGGTCAGACGCTGTCAGCACAGGAGCTGATGTCGTCATTGGGTGTCTGGGTTCACCGGAGCATAGCAGCTGTGCATAAAAGACAGGGGTGATGAGTGAATTACAGTCAAGTGAGAACTTCTAATCACATCCCCCGTCTGTAATATCGCCACACTTTAATATCAGCTTCATCTAGCAGGGCAAGACAATGGTTTGTAGGGGCAAAGATGATGGCCCCTCCCTTCATTTCCTGCCACATCAGCCTGAACTAAAAGAGTAATTGTGTTTTTCTGCAGATGGTTAAGTAGCTCGGGTCCATATACGCTCACAGACCAGCATGACACGCTCTTCATGTTATTAAATAATTTGTCATGCAATCTGTGGCGGCTGTTGAGGGGAATAAACAGACAATGCTAAGAATCAAAGCAAAGGCTGCCCTGGCTACTGTGTCCCTTGTGCCAGTGCTTTGACCTAAACGCTGACTTACAATTGATCATCTCTGCAAACTTGTCAAGTGGATTTTATTTTAGAAACACTTGTTTTGACTATCTGCCATTCTGTGATAGTAGACATTAGTCATATCACTGGCAAGCAGAGGGCAGTTTGGTCCTTTCAGGCCAAAACCCAAATACACAGCAGCATTCACACATTGACACACACGTGGAGAAGAGCACATTGGTTTTTATCACTTCCTGTCAGAAATCATTTGCAGTGGTTGTCTCTAAAGTGTCCTTTGTGTGGAAACAAGACCCCCCCTCCTTTCTTTGAGTGTTCATGTAAATTGACCCTGTAAAACATTTTTCTTTTACCGTGTAACATAACTAAAAGTTACAGTGTCTGCTTTAGGACAAGTGCTTTAACTGTGTGGTTTGCTATATATTTTTTTCAGTTGACAGACTGCAATGACTATGAGAATAAGCTTGTTTAACAAGGAGGCGAGTCTCTAAAATGGCTTTCTTATTCATTTGATTTTTTAAATCACCACATTATTTGCAAAGTCACACCAAGCATTTGCAAAATCCATCTCAAACTGGAGTCATGTCAGAAAAAAATCTGAGATTATCTCACTGATAATTGTTTTTGTTCTCTAGAATTTAAATCTTGTGCAAATCATTCATATTATCTTTCATTCAACTTTTATTTATACAGGTTAGTCTCACTGAGTCATGAGGACTCATTTACAAGAGACCAGTTTTAAACAAAGAGCACAGAAGAGGTACAGACAAAAACAGATAATCATATAAAGACATATGAAATGAAAAGTAAAAAAAAAAAAGTGATACAAAATTAAACAATAATAAACTACAGTAAAATACTAAAAATGGGCACATACTGTATCTGCACTGGAGTTTGCCATAAACTTAATAGTTGTTTAAAATCCCTTAGTAGGGGTTCCCAACCCTGATCCTTGAGGAACACCACCCTGCATGATTTACAGCTGTTTCTCTCCTTCAACACACCTGATTCAAGTCAAAGTCGACAACTTCCAATCTTTTTGCAAGGTGTTCCAGGTTACAGGAGTGGAATAGGAGAAGGCCCTTCTACCAAATTCCCTCTACACGCATGCTGCATGTAATTATGTCTTCTATTCAATTCAGTTCAGTTTATTTATATAGCACGAACATAACAGAAGTCTTCTATGGACACAGCTCTTTAACTCCCTGGAGGGAACACACAACTAGATTCTCTCTGGCCTGGGTATGCCTTGGGATCTCTCAGGTAGAGGAGCATGGTTGATAATAATATTAATGAATTTAATTTATAACGCACTTTTCATTAATGAAAATCTCAAAGTGCAACAGAGTTAAATGTCAATAAAACAAGTAATAAAACAAGTAAAATGGTTGAGGAGAAGAATGTCTGGATTGCATCAATAACAACTGGGAATAAGCAAAAACCAATGGATGGATATGATACTAACAACATGCCAACATATTTCTTTCATTATGTTTAGTTAATATCGTAGTCCTCCACAGTTAACGATCAATCATGTTTGTTACATGTAAGTTCTTAAATTTTGTAATGTATTTCCAATTTGACGTTTGAATTATTAAAAAAAATTCTTAAGTATCACTAAAAGACTAAAGATAAATGGAAGCCATAAATTAAGTCAAATGGAGCACACGTTAAATGGTCCTTGAACTTTAATTAGCCATTATCCACGCCCAGGCGGGCACACCACAAATATCCATCCTTGACCCTGGGTCACACTCTGATGACTTTAACTTATTCTTCCTCCAGCTGTTCAGCACCAACTCACTAAAATAAGAACTTTCAATGGACAACTTCACATCTACCGGTATTTCCCTTTCAGTTCGGTCTCTCGGTGCAACATACTTGCTATGGGAATTGCGCCCCCGCGCGATTACCTGAAGGAATACAATCACGCCTTTTACGTCAGGGGGTGTCACCCCGCGTCAGAGGTACCGCCTTTCAGGTACTTAAGCGACTGACGCCCCTCCATCTTTCTCTTTTTTGCCCTTCACCTCGCTGAAACACCTGAACACTGCGGGACCTCTCTGTTGTTGCGTCACTTTAATGAGGTGAGCTAGCTCCCTACACTAAGCGTACAGAGAGAATTTTCCTGCGTACTACTGGGCTGGCGAAAGCTAGTCCAGCATTTTTCTACTTACCCGAAGTTTTCTTCTCTCCCGCAGCTTCGCTCGACGACGCTAACTGCGTCACAACCGTCTGCTAATTCGACTAGCAGTCTACTAGCGAAAGCAAGACGACGGAGAAGACGGCTTCGAACAAAAGGAAACTAGGATCAACTTCTACTTTTCTCGTCTCCGGACATGGCTCCTGAGAAAGGAAAACAGAGGACAAAGAGGAAGAAAGCCAGGATGACAAGCCCTCGCTCGTGCCCATGCCCCAGCGGCTGCGGCTACTCCATTTTGGCGAGGGACACCCACGAGTCCTGTCCTGTCTGCCTAGGGATCCTGCACGCAAGGAAAGCACTGGAATCCCCCGACTCCTGCCTTCACTGTCGTCGAATGACGGCCACAGTGAGGAAACGTTGCATGGACACGTTGGCCAAATATATGGCAAGGACCGCAGCAATGAAGGTCGCACGTCGCACTAAACCGCATGCTCCAGAACTGGAGCCTGAAAGCGTGGACCTGGAGTGCAGTGGCCGGGTCGGAGGACAACGTGTCAGACTCCTCTCAGGCCGTCGACGAGTCGACGCCAGAAGTGTCCGACATAGACGCCAACTATGGTGACAAGGGAGAGACCATTCACTCCTTCCAGAACCTGGCGCAGAACCTTCCGGAACTGGACTTGTTGGTGCATGCCCGGTTCGACCTGTGCCATAGGGCTGCTGATGCCCTGCAGGTCACGTGGCCAGACCCCACGCCTTGCCAACAGGTTACGAGACTGGCGGGAAACTATTTCTACGCGAAGCAACCGACAACGTCGCAGAAAATGCCAATTTTTCTGGACTTTCTGACGGAACTCACAACGCTCCTGGGCGGAACCCAGGGCTCCCATCATGCTACCATTGTCCCGACTCTTGGATGTCGCGGGAATGGAGGCTCTGGGCCTTGCCAGCGCACCCCCAATAGAGGAGTCTCTGGCGGCTCACCTGGCCTCCACAGCCATGGGGATGAAACCAACGCTACCCAGCAAAGCCTGTCGTGATTCGGAGAAACAACTCGAGAGGTGCTACAAGGCCCAAGGCCTTGCGGCTCGCGCAATGAATACGTCGAGCATGGTGCAGGCCTACCTGGCAGAAAAACTACAGGATATCCAGCTAACAAAGGACGAGCAAGCCACAACCGAGGTCATAGCAAGCCACAACCGAGGTCATAGAGGAGGCCCGTCGTGCCTCAGACTTCGTGCTCAGCATGATGGGGACAGTAGCTATTTCCCAGGGCAAAGCAATGGCAGAAATAGTTTTCGCCTAGCATCATCTGTGGCTAATGCTGTCGGACCACTGCACTAAAACCATAGATATACGGTAAGAGCTGATGTCGTATATCTCCGTATCCTTCACATATACTTATACTTATATTTCCGGATATTCCCGGAAATGGCCCGCAATGATCCTTTAAAAATCCCAAAATCCGGATACTTATCTTTGGCAGACCCTTGACGAATAACAGCCACATTTATTTTGGATCTGCCGAAGATAAGTATCCAGATTTTGGGATTTTTTAAGGATCATTGCGGTCCATTTCCGGGAATATCCTAACACAGATCTTTCCGTATATCTATGGTTTTAGTGCAGTGGACCTCCCGGGAAACCAAAGGTCCGCCTTCCTACAGCACCCGATCGAGTTGATGGGACTCTTCGGAAGAGCCCTGGAACGTGTCCAGAGAAGGCTGGAACAAAGACGCAAACAAGCGGATGCCCTCCGCGAGGGTTTGCCAAGGAAAAAATTCGCCCCACCAACAAAAAACATGCGTGGTCTCCCACGAAAGAAACCCGCTGGGGACTGTGAGGCCTCTCAGTACTGTCCGAGTGCTGCTTCGACCTCTTCCTACGGAAACCAGTTCCGAACCTGATGAACCAGGTCGAACTGATAATTTTACAGGTTCGTCCGCCCACGAGGTACGGGAACCTAACTTTCTGGTCCCAGTCTCTGCTCGTAGAAAATCACGAGGAGCTGGTGACATGTGTACGTGCACCAAACATGACTCGCCTACTGTATATGTAAACAAAACAGACACTGTTTCAAACATGTACAAAAATAAAAGTACCAAAGCACAGACTGCCCTGGTTCTTGACTCGAGTCCCATTTTTATAAAATCCAGACCTCACGGTCGAACTATGAGCCACAATAAGATACACGAGATTTGCCGAATATGGCCTGATCTCACAATATCTTCTGTTGGACCAAGCGGCCTGCTCGAAAAGGTATGTGAGGGGTCAAAGGTCACCCCTCAGACCTGAAACACGAGGAGCTACAATTCAACATAACATCCAGGCTCAGCGCGCATGCGTAGGCCTGGGAGGCGTGTCTTCCAAATGATTGGGTCATGACAACAATACGTCACGGGCTCAAGTTGTAGTTCTCAAAGAGACCGCCCCGTTTCTCAGGGGTGTTGCAATCTAAAATCAACCCTGCACGCGCGTACGTGCTGAGGGAGGAAGTTTCAACGATGCTAAAAAAGGGAGTGATTAACTTGGTCTCAGGACGTAAACTACGCTCCGGACTCTATAGCAAGTACTTCCTGGTGCCTAAAAAGGACTGTTCCTTGAGACCGATTCTGGATCTCAGGACCAGTGTTGGGTGTAACGCGTTACTTAGTAACGCGTTACAGTAATGACATTACATTTTTCAGTAACGTAGTAGTGTAACGCACTACTTTGAAAATGCCTGTAATATATTACAGTTACTAACAAAACCTTACATTCGTTACTTGCGTTACAATCAGGACCTTTCGGAGAATAGTTTTATTTATTTATTTTATTTACCTTTCGGAGAATAGTTGTGGTACGAGGACGACGGAGCGGACCATAGACATTATATATAGATATCTATGGAGCAGACTGTCACGTGGGGAAAACAAAGACGTACGCGATGACGTCGGAACGTCATACGTCAACGTACATAGACATATAAAGGTACATAGACATACGGCCTCTGTCACTAGCCTCGCGAGAACTGCCACCTGCAGTAAGCCTCGGTGGCAGTTCTCGCGATGTTGGGGCTGGCGCGGTCGAGAACAAACCCGGAAAAACACAGAGATGGATGTAACGAGAGAGGACGCGTCCCTGCCAAAAAAGTTAAGACTTCGTGTAAATATGTTGAAAAATGGGACAGCGAATTTACTTTCCTAAAGTTTATTACGCGTTTTTTAAGATTTGTAACCGCGACTTTAGTGTCTCTCTCTCATGGGGGAAGGAACGATGTCCGTCAGCATGAAAAATCCGTCAAGCACAAAGGTAAGCCTGTCAGATTGTGATCACATAACTGGTTTGAAAGAGGCTGATAGGTAGTTATTTTAGATTTCTTGTAAACCTGTCTGTTCTGTTTTATTTTTTTAAAACAGAAGTTTTACATTTTGATATTGTCATTTACATATGCATTGTGCTTGTTATGTAGCACTGCTGTTTTACTTTTTCATCAAAAATGAGTGTCAAAAAGATCTCTAATATCATTATTGAAAGATAAAAATTAATACAGGTTAAATCTCAGGTATTAGAGTAATCCAAAAGTAATGTAACTAAGTTACTTTCAGAACTGAGTAACTAAGTAGTGTAATATGTTACTTTTTTAAAAAGTAACTAGTAATGTGTAACTAATTACTTATTTTGGGTAACTACCCCAACACTGCTCAGGACCCTCAATAAAAGAATTAAAACATTCAAGTTCAGGATGCTTACACTGTGGCAAGTTCTCCAGTCTGTGAGACCAGGAGACTATGCATGTACAATGGATCTGAAAGATGCCTATTTCCATATAGGCGTGTGGAGGAGACACATAAAGTTCCTCCGTTTTGCATTCGAAGGTAACGCTTATGAATTCAAAGCCTTGCCCTTCGGTTTAAAGACTGCTCCGCGTACATTTACTAAATGTCTGGATGCAGCCCTGACCCCTCTTAGGAACCAAGGACTCAGGGTCTTGAATTACCTGGACGACCTGCTAATTCTGGCTGGAAGCAGAGAGCAGGCGCTGTCACACTCCCTTGAGGGATCTCTCACCTGGAGTCTCTCGGTTTTATCATAAACCTACAGAAAAGCGATCTGATCCCGTCACGGGTTACCGTATTTCTGGGTGTACAGATTGACAATGTCCAATACAGAGCATGGCTTTCAAAGGAGAGAGTCTCCTCCATTCGCCATTGCCTGGGAAGATTTAAACTGGACCAACGGGTCCTTGTGAAAACCTGTCAATGCCTGTTGGGCCTCTTGATGGCAGCCATTCCTTGTGTACCACGTGCATTATTGAAGATGCGGGCCATGCAGTTATGGTTTAACCAGCAAATACAACCTGCTCTGCCCAGACAAGCAGAAAATGTTAAAATAGACCCAGAGTTTCTGAAGGCCCTGGGACCTTGGAGAGATCCGTCCGTTTTCACGGAAGGGGTCTCACTGGGAAGGGTGTCGTCCCTTGTAGTCATCACGACGGATGCCTCAAAAACAGGATGGGGAGCAATCTGCAGGAACCAGAATGCCCGCGGCTTTTGGAGCAAGCAGGAAGCCAAATTAAATATTAACTTCCTGGAGTTACTGGCCGTATTCCTGTCGCTAAAATACTTCTTCAGTAAGGGTCTGGTTGCCGGACATCATATCCTGGTAAAATCAGATAACAGGACCACAGTGTCCTTCATCAACAGAGAAGGAGGGATGAGATCCCGGGCCCTCCTTGATCTGACATGGAGGATGCTCACGTGGTGTGCTCCAAGAGTTCTGTCACTTAGGGCAACTCATGTCCCCGGTGACCTGAATTATGGAGTGGATGCCCTTTCAAGAGGGCCTCTGTTGGCGTCGGAATGTAGCCTGAACCCACGGATTGTGGAACAGGTATGGTCACGCTTCGGCAGGGCCTCTGTGGACTTGTTCACCTGCAGAGTTAGCTCACACTGTGACCTCTATTTCTCCCTGAAGGAGACAGATGCTCCATTGGGAATAGACGCTCTGGCACATGATTGGCCAGCAGGAGTGCTCTACTATGCCTTTCCACCTGTCCCTTTGATTGCGGCGACATTGGAACGGGTAAGACGGGGAGCTCTCTCTTTGATCCTCATAGCTCCCAGATGGCCACAGAAACCGTGGTTTCTGGAGCTGATCTCAATGTTATCAGGATCACCATGGCAATTGCCTCCTCACAGGGACCTACTGACTCAGGCACGTGGACAGCTTCTACATCCACGTACAGGGTTGTGGCAACTCTCAGCCTGGCCTCTGAAAGGTACTGGGTGAAAGCCTAAGGCTTTGGTTGCTTTGTCCCGTCACAAGCAGCAATAATATTCACAAGGGTTTCCCTTGATGCTCATGTTTTTTTGCCTGGGAGACGTATAATGGAAAGGTTTCCCCTTTCCTTGACTAATCTCCTACATCACGATGGGCTCCACTTGTCAGTCGGGCCGTGAAAACAACAACAAAGGAGGAAAGCATCGACCTTCCTGCTCAAAGGGAAACAGGGGTCGATGAGTACTCACGCTACTGGAGCACGCTTGGGCTGTTTCTAGTTAGTGTTATATATATAAATGGCCATGTGAGACATCATGTGAATGTCTCTCACATTTGGCCTTTTTTCCTCTTGGCATCTGCTCTCTGCATTCCTTGTAGTAAGCAGCTAAGAGATGCCCGTCCCTTAGGATGGAGGTTCTCACATGCATTTTGCTGAGCATTTCAAGGGCGTGAATGAATTACGTTCCCATAGCAAGTATGTTGCACCGAGAGACCGAACTGAAAGGGAACTGAAAGTTATGCACCATAACTCATGTTCCCTGAAGGAAGGGAACGAGGTGCAACATAGCTGGCCCTTTTCAATGCTGGAAGCTCGGTGAAGTGCAATTTCTGAGAAAGATGGAGGGGCGTCAGTCGCTTAAGTACCTGAAAGGCGGTACCTCTGACGCGGGGTGACGCCCCCTGCCGTAAAAGGCGTGATTGTATTCCTTCAGGTAATCGCGCGGGGGCGCAATTCCCATAGCAAGTATGTTGCACCTCGTTCCCTTCCTTCAGGGAACATGAGTTATGGTGCATAACTTTCAGATTTTTTTATTTGTTAGTCCTTCTGTGCTTTAAAAACCCTTTCGCTGAAATTAACATTGACACGTTTGAGTTGAGCTAATTTGACAAACAGCAATCTTGAGAGATACTGACAATTTAAACACCAACTTTTTGGAAGATGCTTATCAATTAGATGTAAATGGACTGCACTTATAAAGCACTTGTCTATCTTATTAAGACACTCAAAGCACTTTACACTACAATCTGTGCCCTCATTTACCCATTCATACAGCACTCTACTACATCTATATAAAGCTAATCTGAATCTGTAGAAAGTAATCAGTGCTTTATCACATTCATACACTGATGGGAAACACATCAGAGGCAATGAGGGGTTCAGTGTCTTGCCCAGGGACATTTCAGCATAAGATTGCTGGTGGAATCGAACCATCAACTCTCACACTGGAGGCCAACTGCTCCTACCACTCAGCCACAGCAGAGGTATTCATAAAGGAATACAGTAATGTCATAGTCAAAGTATTAACTCATGCCTATGGTTTTAAGTGAATTTGGACAGTTTCAAAATAAAAGAAATACTTTGAAGAAAATAAATAGGCTCTTTTTTTTTCTTTTTCTTTTTTTATAGAATCAAGACACTACCTGCATCCTTCATAGTTTGGATTTAGGTACAGCCTCTTGATTAAAATCTGCTATCTGTTTCTTCAAATAAACCATCCATCCATCCATGCATCATCTTTAACCCCTTCGTCCTTCCTGGGTCACAGAAGTCACTGTTGCCCATATCCAGCACTCACTGTGCAAGAGATGAGGGATGACCTGTACGGGTTGCAAGTTCACATGTTGAAGCCGTTTGATAAAGGAAATAGTTGGTGCTCTGTTCCTATAAAAAATAAATAAAAAAAGACGTTCACTATAGTAATTTACGATGGTTTCATTTCAAAACCTCCAAAGTCAAATTTCACTTGTTCATTATCATGGTTTGTCATACCTAAAAGGCCATAAGCAATAAATTTGTTGTTAACTATATTGAGTCATCTTCTTCCACAATGGAAACAGGATTCCACAAGGAACTATTTTAGGCCCAATGCTTTTTAGGCCTGAGCAGCTAAGCGCTGTGAAGGCCTATTGTAATTAATCTTTATAATTACTTTAAAGATGTCCTGATTTTGGCTGTCACATGCTGATGACACAGTTCACTTATGTATCCGTTGAAACTTGTGATCGAGCTGTAGAAAAACTTGTCACAACTTTAGTCAATTTGAGTCATTTTCAACACAGATTCCAAGCTGTAAAAGATTATTTGATGTCTTTGTTTAAAACATTGGTATGCAAGGTAACTGTCAAAATGCCTTCCTTCAAGAAATTCTTGTTTCACCTAATCATGTTTTACATGGTAATTGGTAAATGGAGCTTATTTATATAGCGCTTTCCAGCCCCCTTTGAGGAGCCCCAAAGCGCTTTACAATACCAACCATCCACCCATTCATTCAGACATTCATACACCGGTAGTGGTAGCCTGCCTTGCAAGGCGCCATCCAGTCCTACCGGGAGCAATTTGGGGTTAAGTGTCTTGCCCAGGGACACAACGACACATGGTGGGCGGATGCGGGATTCGAACCTCCAACCTTCCGATCGGGGGTCGACTGCCATTACCACAGCTGTTTTAAATGACTTCTCTGTTTTTATAAAAGCCCTTTTAAAGATGGGTGCTGCAAATCAGTTTTTTTTCCTACAAGGACGTTCAAAATTAAAAGTTGTTTATGTCATATTGCCCACATAGTATAAAATTTAATTAAGTGTAAGTGGTAATTATTGAAGGAATGCACATCACCTGCCGCCTTGTGTGTCAATGTTTGAAATTTAGTTTGATCTGTTAGGGCTTTGAGGATGTGTTGTTTATGATTCTCAGCGACTACTGCATTAAATGCTATCTAATTCACTAAGTTATAGCTGTTTTTGTGCTTGCCAAAGTCAAACACTGTATTTGTAGTAGTTATCTCTAATCAAGTTGACCCCAGAAATTAATCAGTTGTAAACATTTATCTAATATATACATAATAATCATATACATTAAAGATCTGAAGCTTTTGACCTTGACCTTTCTAAATGGGAATCTGTTGGACTCCTGGCAAGAACCAATGCAGATCGTTAAAAAAATCTGTATGCCTCTTTTATGATTGTCTATTGTTGTCCATTGTTGTCATCATTCTTTGTTGAAATCAGGTCTCTCTTGTAAATGAGTCCTCGAGGCTCGCTGGGATTAACCTGCCTAATTAAAGTTTGAATGAATGAACATCTAAAATCTAAGACCTTGACAGGCCAATTAAAATATATAGGGGTAGAGATATAGGACTTCTGGTCTGGGAACCCTTTAACAGGTATTTACGCTAACGTACCCTGGACCAGCCTCACCTCAAACACAAATAAATACCGTATTTTCCACCCGATAAGTCACACTGCCCTATAAGTCGCATCAGTCCAATTATGTCCAATAAAGTGGAAAAATCCATAAATATGTCGCTTCGCCCTATAAGTCGCATATATTATGCGTCACAGCTGATGCGTCGTGTATGTTACACGTCAGCGGTGACAACCCGGAAATGGTCACAGGAGCGTGCATGGTAGGACTTTAACAAGATTAGCTACCACAGCTACAGTCCTAAAACATTGAATTTTAGCTCAAACATCTCCTACAGCTAATAGGTTGTAAATGTCCATCCAGTGATTACTTTCTGTAAGTTTCATCAAAATCTGTCCTGTGGTTCTTGACCTATTTTGCATTCCTAACAATAAAACACTGAGCTACCAGTAGTTCAGACCTCCAGAGAGCAGGAGGCCGTGCTGCGACAGAGTTAGTCCGACCAGATGTGTCTGCTGTCGGACACATGAGCTGGGAACGTTCGGTGGACCCTAGCGGCCAAAAGTGGTACTGCTCCATTTTTTCCCATCAGAATGAATGGAAACGGTCATATCTCAGCCAAAAACTGGTCTAAAAATATGGGGGAAAAATCCCTAAATATGTTGCTTTGCCCTATAAGTCGCAGGGCATGCAAATTAGGCAAAAAGGTGTGACTTATAGGCTGGAAATACGGTACATGAGTTCTCAGGGCTGCGGTCCGTTCGGCTCGTACCTTTCGCTCCTGGGTGTTTTGTGAAGTTTCAGGATGTCCACCATCTCTCAGCTGGACACATCTTCCATCATGTGGCCGTTGTTTCTCAGAGAGTCTCATCAACTCTCCACAACCACTCATTCAATCTTCTCAGCTCAGCTGCTGATCCAAAGCCAACTTTCCTTCTCGACTGCTGTCCCACAACTGGCTAATCAACATCTGACAAGTATGAATGTACCTCATGTGATGTGAATGACAATAAAAAATTGTATCCTTAATCTTATTGATAAGCACTTTGGTAAAAGCTGCTGTTTTAAATGTGCTTTATGAATAAATGTAACTTGTCTAATATTTTTTGAGAGTTTTATTTTAATCTGTTGAGTGGCTCATGAGATATTATGCTAATAGACTTTATACAAATGAACACAGACACTCAAAGGGCGATGGTCATCTGCCTTTCACGGTGTTGGTCAAAGCCCTGTAGGCGTAGGCTTAAGTGTTTCTATTTTTTGTATCTTTGCTCTTGAATACAAGTTTACCACTAATACGTTTTGTAGTTTATACCCTCATTTAGGGGCCAGGGGAGAAGACAAAAAACATTGAGTGTATTAGATTAGCAGACTGACCAAAACTTCCTAATGAGATCTTAAAAAGTTAAAAGTGTGGGTAGTCTGGGTCAGCAGGATAACTGGGTTAGAAAAAACAGACATTGTCAGCATTATGTCTGCATTTACTCTCACAGGGTTTGCTTCAGAGCAGGACGCACTTCCAGAAAGATTGCTGAGATCACATGGAAATTATTTTGGTCTTTCGGGATGTAAAATATTTTAGAATAAGGAAAAAACATTTAAGCTGTGTACCTAGCTGATTGTTCACTTGCACAGTTTAGAAATTGGCTGTGAATCTTTTTAAACACCATGCATTTACATACATCTCACTAGATGGCACTGTTCCCACTTGCCCAAAGACGACAGCTGTCTGGCGAGGAGCAACTACAGCCTTAAAAGCGTTCCTTATCTTGTACAGCCTTTTCCATTCAAGCAGATCTAATGTGAAAAACAAAAGCGGGTTAGATCAAATGTTTGTAAGTAGGTGTGCTTGTGAATGTTTGATTCCGTTTTTATCAGATTACTGCAAAGGGTCCTAGGAATTAGTTGATTTAAGATAATAGCATTCAATATCCATGAAAAAAGATTACAAGAACATTTAGAGGACACAAACGAAGGGGGAAGAGCCACTTTAATAACCTGTTGTGTTTTGAAAATGGATCCACATTACACCTAATTATGCTCTAACTCCATTAGGTGTTACCATTCTGCGTAGATGCAAAGCAAACATCTGCCGTTAACTAACATCGCAGCCACCCAGTCAAGCAGAGACATCAGAGTAAAATGAACCACGGGGCCTGAAGAGGCCAGAGGACAGGATGGCGATGTGGTTTAGAGCTTGTCGCAAACAACCGTTTGCTTTCCATGTTGTCGCAGGGTACTAACTAAGTGCATGGCTGGAAGGCATGCAGAGAGGAGGAGAGAAAGAAAGAGAGAGAGCCACAATGCACACCTCGGTGCACCTCAGTCCCCTTGCTTGTTTGCACACAGCAACACAGCACCTGCTCTACTCTTGTGAGGGCATGAAAGAGATTTAAAAAAAAAAGGAAAGAGCTGGGATATACACAAGGACATCTCCAAACAAGGCAGGTGACTTGTGTTTTCAGTATGGCAAACATCTGCCAGCCATGCTCTCGAGGGCATTTGGAGATGAGTGAGCTGGTCATGTTCACTTGGTTTCATAAGCACTACAGAAATCCGTTCCCCCCGACTAGATCCACGCCAGCAGAGCGTTGCAGAGCAGGAGGCTTAGCAACTTTAAATATTATACCTGGAAAAGTTGTAGGAAAGGGTTGGCGGATTAGGCTGTCTTTCTGAGTTTTACTTATTCATTTATTTATTTATGTATTTGCGTTCTCGCTCAGTGTGTGGCTGTATCTTAAATAAATCACGTGTTTTGACTATGTGGCTGCACAGAACATCCTCTACCTGCGCAACCTCATCACCTGACTCAGGTATTTCACACGCTGCTTACAAAGCGCTGCCAGGTTCATGCATACCAACAGGAATACACACGCAAACACATGGGCCTCAGGCTTTGACCTGCTTGTCTCACGGGTATTTAGAAGTTGACCAACATGCAGCTTGTGTATATTCTTGCATGACTGTTTAACTGCAGAGTAGATTGCACACACTGTGTTTTATCCACTCACACATTAAAACACCTCTGTGCTCCATTGGGATTATTGCCTCTCAGTACTGTATAATGTCTGGTATCACACTGACGCTGGTGATCTCTGTCCTTGTCTGCCTCGGAGAAACACTGAACCTCCCTCCGTCCTGCTCTCACGCTCCGCCCGTTCCCCCCTCTTTCTGTATTTAAATCTCTGCCTTAGTCTATGTGTATTTCAGCAAGGCAGCTAGCTCTAAGCAGGCAGACCGAAGCAGAGAAAGAGAGAAAATTAGTATTATGTAAGATATGCAAAATCCAGGTCAGACACTACAGTTATCACTGGGTGATTTTTTTTTTTGTCTTTTTGTTTTGCATCTTGACTAGACAGTGTCCTATTGTGCATTTAACACCAAAAAGCTGCACCGCAGGTACAAACACTTTTGGAAACAAAACACCAAAGCTTGTAGTGAGATAATGATATTAATTACCTAACATTTTCATAAATATAATTTGACAAAGAGAGTGATAAAATGATAATTGCTAACAATTTTTATGATCCTTTTTTAAGATTACCGGTATGTGATTTTAAAATGAGATGAGCTGCCTGGATGAGACAAAAATTAAAATATATTAACTAACTACTGTGCCTACATTAATAAAACAATTCATCTCAAAACAGCAAATAGATTAAATAACCATGGAAGATAACATTACTTGTTGCTCTGGTCCTACTGGTCACTATGTGTATGCATTTATAATCATATGATTCCAATTTTGTTCATCAATAAACCAGAGGAGGGACAGTGGGTATATTGGTAGAAGGATGTTAGAAATGCAGCTGCCAGGAAAAAGACAAAGAGGGAGACCAAAGAGGAGATATATGGATGCAGTTAGAGAGGACATGGAGGTAGTTGGAGTGAGGACAGAGGATGCAGAGGACAGAGTGAGGTGGAGGAGGATGACTCGCTGTGGCGACCCCTGAAAAGGGAAAAGCCGAAAGAAGAAGAAGAAGAAGAAGAAGAATAAACCTTAATCCAGCATGTAAAACAATCCATCTATCCATCCAACACATGCTTCATTTATGAGCCATGGAGATCACTGGTGCCCACATCCAGTAGTCACTGTGTGACAAGCATGGGACACCATGGACAAATAGTACCGGTATCCATCCCAGGGCCACATAAAGACAAACAACTCTCACTCAGACCTATGGACAATTTAGAGTTACTAATCAGCCTAATATGCATGTTTTTGGTCTGTGGGAGGAAACCGGAGAACACGGAGAAAAAAATGCACACATGCACGGAGAGAACATGTAAACTCCACTCAGAAACATATTTTCTCTGAGATGTGACAGTTCTTCCACCTGTCTCACTGTGTTGCCATTAAGGAAAACATTGAAATATTTATTAACATGGGCATCACATTCAATCAGCTTTGTCTGAAATGCAGTGACACCATACCACTAGTCCAAGGCTAGGCCTGTCGCGATAATCAATAAATTGATTAATCGCGTGATAAATGAAAATTATCAACCTCATTTTAATTAATCGGCTTTATTGTTTCTTCGTGTCTCTCTGTCTCGCTCTGAAGACACTGGATGATAAAAGGCTCAACTCCGGTGCTCTTCATTGAACCCTCCTTTTCTCTTTTAAGTCAATTTTAACCATCTAAAAATCACGTTTTTTGGATTGTTAAAAGCCGCTAAACCGAGAAGCTAAGCTACAAGCTAAGCTAACAGGCCGACCTCGAGAAAAAACTTCTGTCTCATCAAAGCTCCAAAATTCATGGTTGAAACTCGTAGCCTTTGTGCAAAAAGTTGTTTTTATATGCAAAAAGAAGCCTAGAACTTGTTTACTGATTTTTTAAAATTATTTTTTCATTCATTCATTCAACCTTTATTTAGGCAGGTTAATCCCATTGAGCCTCGATGACTCATTTACAAGAGAGACCTGGCTACAAACAAAGAATGATGACAACAGCAAGAGTAGATATTCCTTGAACAATCAACAAACATAAGAGAGACATAGAGATTATTATTATTTATTTATTTTTTATTTATTTATTTATTTTTATTAAAAGTTTTGTGTGAAAAATGCTATGCTAAAGATCTAAAAAAGTTAAGTCTGGTCCTCTGGATGTTCAAAAAACAAAACAAAATAAAATGTTGAAACATTTCGTCTTTCCTCCGAAAGACTTCTTCAGTCTGAGGACCTGTATTCAGCTCAGTCTTATAAATAGCACCTTCTCATAGTGGAGCAACCAGTTTGCTGCTGACAGCCAAAACTAGCTGCTCACATGATTAAGGAGGACTATCAGCCTAACGATGGATCGTTAGCACTCTGATGGTTGCTTACTATTCTCAGAGGGCTGAGTGATACTAGCAATAACAGGATTGTAAGAGGGGGACAGTTGAACACAGAGGCTTCCACCTCTGTTTAATGATGGATGGTTTCTTTTCACAAAGATAGCCTCATTTTCACAGACGAAATGTTTCTACTTTTTTTTTTGATTGTCCAGAGAACCAGACCTTACTTTTTTAGAATTTTCTACCTGGATTATTGAGCATGCATCAGGATGCTCCACTAAAGAGCTGAAATCACACAGAGCATCCACCATTTTGAGAACAAAAAAAAGGAAAGAGACAGCCTATGTATGTCAAGGGGCCTCCTTCCCATTTTTCTTAGAGACACACTGCTCGCTCCATCACTATCCATCCAAAGACACGCTGCTCGCTCCCTCACTATCCATCCTTCGGTTCAAACAGTCTTATACTGCCATACTGCCATTCAGTAAAAAAAAAAGGTACTACACTCAGAACAAAATTAAAAATGTCTTCTTAAATTTGACAATAATTACTAATTATTGTCAAATTTCCAACTATATTATAATTTATCGCAATACATTCAGAGACAATTTATCGCCCAGTAAAATTTGTTATTGTGACAGGCCTATTCCAATGCCCAACTGTCCTACACACCTGATGAAGCACTGAATCATAGAGACATCAGCTGTGGCTGGTTCAAAGACTCAGTCACTCATTGTGCATTTTCTGGACCGACTTAAGGCAGCATTAGACTGGGTTGCTACTGAAGGCAACTAGTTGGCAAACATTTGTACAGAGCATTTCAGTTTTCTTGTCTGAGTTGCAAAGGTTTGGGGCCTTGTCGCTGGAATTTTATAAAGCGTTCCATAAATGTTTGTAATAAAATGTATCTGAAAACATCCATAGAATTGTTGCATGCATCTCAAACCCTTCCCAGTTTTGATTTTGATGATTAACAGCACCAGAGGTGTATTTTGACACTCACAAAGGAGATTTGGACAGAAAACATCCCAAACTACAACCGTGAACACCCAGGTCTAAAAACTGCACAACAGGCAATAAAATAATGTGCAATGTAGAATACAGTTTTGCAAGCTGTACACACATAATGAGGCAGTGACTTGTAGATATTTTACTACACAAAATATGGCCACACAGCTCACCAGTTGCACATTTTCAGAATGCAGTGAGGCTACAACCATTTTTTTGTTGCCACAACCTACCTTTGTTCCCACAGGGTCAGAAGAGCAGGTGCCTGTTCCAGCAGTTAATGGGTGAGTAGTAGGGTACATCATGGACATGTTACTAGTCAATTGCAGGGGTAACACAAAGACGCACAAGACACACAATCATGAATCAACACAGTTACACCTAAAACCAGTAGCTTCACTAGGTTGTGATGGTTTGCAACAAGTTGCAAACGGTATTTACAAGCAAATGTCCAAAATGTCTTGAGTGCTCTCTATGGGATTCCTAGGTTTCCAGCCACAATCACTTTCTCCACAATTGCCACTCATAATCAGCCACCACTCCACACCTGCACCTGATCTGGAAGTCTACTCTACAGATTTGAGCTCCTGTCAGACATTCTTCCGACGCTGGAATAGTATTGTACTTTATGGTAAAATAATGGACAACCGGTAAACCTGTTTCTCCAATCAGTTTTGAGTAACCCTTGTAATCCTCTCCAGTGACTTCCAAGTCCTGCTTCCTCAGGTCTTGCAATACCTTTTTGTCCTTTGTGACTTCGCCCTGGTCTCATCTTGTTCCTACAATCATCAAACATCAACCTGGAGAATACCACCGAGTACCACCAACCTGATCTAACCAACCTGATCCTCTCTCCAATGCCACTCACCTTCTCTGGACCACCTTCACCTCTGTGGAAATCTAGAATCTCGTTATCTCATACCTCTCCAGCTCTATCCACATTGCAATAATTTTGTAAGTAGAGATAATCCTCAAATTAAGATTCATTATTCAAGCAAACTGCTGATTTACAAAATACTCAACCTGTCCCTTTTGCTTCCCTTGCAGCCCTGTAAATATCTTCACCTGTAAATAAAAGCTCTATCCTTTTTGTACGTCTGACTATGTATCTTCCTCATTCTGCTAACTTGGTCAAAAACAACTAAAAACATGTTACTCTTAGGCTACATGTACACTGCACTACAAATATGCCCAAAATTTTACCTATGTGCATTCCATATTGGATTTTTAATGATGATCTAAATAATCTGAATTTTTTTTTCAAATATGAAATGTTTTTTTCAAATATAAAATAAAATGACTGTTTTTCAAAGCAATGTCAGTCTGAATGTTCATTACACATTTCAAATGACCTTTAAGTCAGTGAGGTAGGGGTATTGTGGATTGATCCAAATACTGTATTGATAAGGTCAACACCAGCATCATGCAGTTTAAATCTTTGAACTCTGCACATCTTAATCTACAGAACACATTTTTTTGGCCATGTCCTGAATGAGAGTCTATATGAACATTTGAGATCAGCGTTGGTGTCCGGTTGTTTTGGTACTAACATGATGGGATCAATACTCGGTTTCATTTTTAGTGCATCACTCCGAGTCCAGGAGCGCAGCTAATGATTTAGTTGACTCTGATTGCCCAAAAACTTCAAAGTTGATTACACTCATTCAGCCTTTATTTAAACAGGTTAGTCCCATTGAGCCACGGGGACTCATTTACAAGAGAGACCTGTATACACATGCTGACGTGTAACATTCATATTTTCTTTCACACATACGTTGTGCTGCATGTGATGTCACACCTTCTGTTAACATTGCATTTAACATAAGAAAATGGACACAAAAACAAAAAAATCTAAACTGAGCAAAAAATTAATTGAGCATCTACAGCTCCATGCATCTCTACCTGCAGTCTACGCAATTGTCAAATTGGTTTTCCAAATGTATTCCCTGACTCTCCTACATACTTACCAAACTACATAGAGGACACATGAAGATCTATGTAATATTGTCTGCAATAAAGAAAGACAATGTTAACACTTTCTATAAGAAGAAAGTAAGTAGATGTTGGTGAAATGTTTTAACTAACAAACATATTGATGTCTAAAAAAGCTAAGTCTAGTCCTCTGGACCAGACTTAGCTTTTTTAGATTTTTCTACCTGGATTATTGAGCATTCATCAGGGTAACATATTGATGGTTGTACGGTAACTCATTACATTACCATCTTCACCCAGGAGTCCCTGGGGATGCCTTGCCTGTCCTCTAAAAGCAAGCCTGACTTCAAGTTGCCCTCTTGGTAACTCTCCAGGACGTATTATGTTGGTGAGATGGGGTATAACTCTTTTTATGGCGCTATAAAGTCTTTTTGGCTGAAGCCAATGCTGCCCACAGTGTGTCTTTAGGCCCACTGTAAAGCTGGAATGGGCTGTGCCCTTGGAAGGGTACTGTAAATAACAGAGGATGAATGTGCATGTGTGTGTGTGCACCTTCATATACATTGCAAGCTTAGATTTTAGCAGCTATTTTATGGTTGCAAGCACAAAATCATTTGGAAGTGAAGAATTGCTTGCATTGCCAGTGCCTTTAAAGTGTTGTGTCCTGTTGATGTAACACATATTCCTGTCTTACATCAGCCACTTGTTCCTAATTGTAATTATAAACCACATTTTTGTATAGTTGTGGTGTATCATTACAGCTCCACTCAAAATTCAAGTTTAAAATACAATTTTTCCCCCCTAACTTTAAAACCATTATAATTTAATGTGGATTCAACTTTTGGTTAGTCTTCATGGCAATATTAAGCTGCTTCGTAAAGTTTTCCCCAAGGTATAAAGAATGTGTCTTCTCTCAGAAAACATTATTTCTTACTGTATTAGATAAAGATTGTTTAGATCAACAGTTGTGGACTATTTATGTTACAGAAAAGCTATGGGTTGTATAATAGACATACTGGTCATTTTTTCCCAGTATTGTGCAGCATGGGGATGCAGTGGATAGAGTGCTTCTTCCACATCAAGGTCTCAGGTTGTATTCAGCTGGGGGCCTTTCTGTGTGGCGTTTGCATGTTATTTTCATGCTTGTGTGGATTTTCTGTGAGT
Organism: Garcialebias charrua; assembly: GCA_038048925.1. Lineage (NCBI taxonomy): Eukaryota > Metazoa > Chordata > Actinopteri > Cyprinodontiformes > Rivulidae > Garcialebias > Garcialebias charrua. The sequence goes on from JBBPBX010007986.1 coordinate 38,918, forward strand.
TCTATCATTCAAAAGCACACGTCAGGTTAATAGTCAGTTCTAAATCGTCCTTAGGTGCAAGAGTAAAAAGCTGCCACATTAATCAACTCAAACTTTAGTTTTAATGAGTACTGTACTGTAGCTTTTCACACCACATCATGTTTGCATCAGGCAGTAAGTTTAGTTATTAAACTATGCAATAGATCACAAAACGGGAAAAAAAGACTGCCACAAAATGAGTATTTCTTAGATAACATTTTGGGTTAACGGCTGCACACAGGTCACCGGCTCCAGTGTGCACACTGTGCCTTGGCAACAGACACCAGAGTAGTAAGGGAGGGTAAATTAAATGAAAGAAAACATGTGACATCCTGGTAATGTCAAGCACAAACAAGTAACTGTCAAAAGGATTAATTGGACTCCCACACACCAGCTTAAGCAGATTGTCATAAGTGTGGGTGTCTGAGTGCATGCACATAAACTCCCTCTGATGTGTTAGAAACCAACAGCAAGCATTATCAATCCATGAATGTGTGTGTGGGTGTGTGTCATAGTGCTCCCATGTAATATATGTCAGGCTTGCCGCTAGCAGTCAGTTTCAGGTTGGTCTCATTACCAAGGTAATTCCTCTGGAGCAACAGCTTCGTAATGGCAGGAGATGGTAATGATTCTTTAATAGCTCTCCTCATTGCCCACTGGCCAGATCCTAAAACCCGATTTGCCTACTGTGCTCCCACTGAGCTAAGAAGATGAATAGAAAACTAACCATCATTATATCTGCCATAGAAATCAAATCTGAACACCCCTAATCTACTTCTTAGATCCTTCCTTTTCGATGCATCCCATTTTAAACCTTCTGTAGCTCTGTGTAGATGCCTTTCGTTCTTTTTACTTGCCTTTTGACATTAGTAAAAATCTTCTATTACGTTACCTTTATTTAAAAATATGCAATGGAAGTTAAGGAAACAAACAATTACTAGTCTCCCAGGACCTGACTACAGCAGACTGAATATATATTTTTTTAAATGTCCAGAAAAAAATGGAATAAAAAGGTCTGAAATGACCCATTCCAGGTCAATAGATGTCAACATCAATGGCAGGTCTCAGTCCAAAGGAAGATGATCTTGAGAGTGGCTAGTGATTTCACTAAGGGGCTTTCATTTATTTATTTGCTTACTTATTTATTGATACATATTTTGAATAGTATGTTAACACATAATTTTAGAACATGATAAACATTTCATGTTTGCTCTGTGTGACAGCAGCACCTGCAGCCACACAGTAAATTAAGGTTGTGATAATAATTTTGATATGTTTTCTTAAAGTTTTTAAGTGGTGGGGGTCGGAGCTGGGCCTGGAACGTGCTGTGCTAACTGGGCTGCATCGGTTCTGGTGGGGATCGGAGCTGGGCTTGGAACTACGTGCTGTGCTAACTGGGCTGCATCGGTTCTGGTGGGGGTCGGAGCTGGGCCTGGAACGTACTGTGCTAACTGGGCTGCATCGGTTCTGGTGGGGGTCTGAACTGGGCCTTGAGCCACCGGAGCTGAGTGCGGTGCTGGCTGGACTGCGTCTGATCTAGTGAGCGGACCTCTTCGGATGGTGGATCTGAATGCTGCAGGCTGCTGAAACCGTGAGTTCTGATCTAATAACTGCTGATCTGGGTGCTGCACTGCTGGGCCACACAAATCATCTTTAGGCCTGTGAGCCTCGTGGAAAGGCCATGTGGTTCAGTGAATAAACAAAAGACCTGCTACCACTAGATCACAAACTCTGTAAGTATGACGAGAGGTAAAGGACAAAAGTCACCAGTCTCTGTAAATATGAAAAATAGAGGACAAAAGTCACCAGACTCGAGGGAAACAACTCAGATATGCAAGACTTTAGAGAATCCCTCAACTTTATGGGTAGACAAATAGAAAGTTTAACAGCAAAGATGGAGTCCCAGGCCGGTCTGGTTGGAGAAATAAGAGAACTGAAAGAACTGGTAACTAACAAAGACAAGAGAATTGCAGAATTAGAACAAAAAATAGAGGTTTTAGAACAATTCACAAAGCAGGAAAACGTGGTGATCTCAGGACTTGATGTTAGTAAGTGTCGGACACATCAAAGAGCTCCTAATAACAATGATCCAAGTGAGTATGAATCTCAGGAAGAACAGGAGAGTCTGGAGAAACTTGTAGTTACTTTCTTACAGGACATGAACATGGACATAAAATATGGGGACATTTCGTTCTGTCACACCCTGCCCAATAATTCACCAAGATTCAAACCGTCAGTGGTCGTTAAGTTCATTGGCAGGAATACAAAAAACTATGTCATGCAAAATAGAAGAAATCTGCAAGGAACAAACGTTTACATAAATGAACATCTTACCAAGAAAAATGGAAAAATTGCAAAAGAAGCAAGGTGGTTAAAAAACAAAGAAAAAAATAGCATCAACATGGACTAGAAATGGATACGTCTTTATCAAAGCAAAGGAAGGGTCTCAGCCTAAAATGATAAAAGAACTGACGGATCTGGATGAATTCAAGAGATGAAAATTACAAATCAATGAAACAACTCACAATGGATAAAATATACAGTGAAATGAACAAATACATTAGAACATGACAACATACGAAGACTCAGAAGCTAAAATATATAATGTTGAAAATGTGATTGATGCAAATTTTTTTCCTGTAATAAAAGATAGCGAATATTATAATGAAGAGCAGTTTAATGACATCAATATATCAAATGGAGTTCTCTCCATTATTCACTTTAATAGCAGAAGTATAAATGCAAACATATCCAAAATAACAGATTACTTAAAACAATTAAATAGAACTTTTACGATAATAGCGCTGTCAGAGACATGGCTTAATGATGATAACACAAGTAATATTCACATCGAGGGGTATGAATTATATCATATGAACAGAAATAATAAAAGAGGTGGTGGTGTCGCACTATTTGTCAATAATGAAATAAAATGTAAATTAAATAATGAAATGTCAATAATAGTTGATAATATTATGGAAATGATAACAATAGAAATTATAAACAAAAACGATAAAAACATAATAATAAGTTGTGTATATAGATCACCAGGAGCAAATATAGAAATATTCACTGATAAAATCTTGGAACTAATGGAGAAGAGTTTTAATAAAAATATTTTTTTGTGTGGAGACTTTAACATTGATATGGGAAATAAAACAGATTCAAATAACATAAGCACATTTATAAACTCAATGTACAGTTTAAATATGTATCCATTGATATCAAAGCCAACAAGAATTACAACTCATAGTGCCACAATAATTGATAATATTTTCACAAATATAACAAATGGGGATGTGATAGGTGGTATCTTAACGACCGACTTAAGTGATCATTTACCAGTTTTCACAATCTTTAAAAATGATCAAAATATCACAAAAGCAGTCACAACGAAGAAAAAGATCATAAACACATCAAAAAAAGTTTTGGAAAAATTGAAAGAGGATCTGGATAAACAAGACTGGAATGATGTGTATGTTGATGATGCGAACAGAGCATATGATGAGTTTATGAATATCTTGGAAACCCTGTATGTAAAGAATTGTGTGCAAACAAATTACACAAAGAGAAATACGAATGATCAACCATGGATGACAAAAGGGTTAAGAAATGCATGTAAAAAAAAGAATTATTTGTATTCATGTTTCTTGAAATTACGAAGTCAGAGCGCAGAAGAAAAATATAAAAAGTATAAAAATAAATTAGTAGGGATTATAAGGAAACATAAGAAAGAATATTATAGTAAATTATTAGATAAAACTAATGGTGATATGAAAGCAACATGGCGAGTAATGAATGGTGTACTGAAGAATCATAAAGCAAAAACTGGTATTTCAAAATATTTTGTAAAAGACAACGATGAAGTTCATGATGAAAATGAAATTGTTAATGGATTTAATCAATATTTTGTAAATGTTGGATCAAGCCTTGCAGCTAAGATACCAAAAGTAGATAAAAATATGATCCACTCAATTACAGGTTGTGCAAATAGTATTTTCCTAAATGGAACTAACAAAGAGGAAATAATGAATGTAGTAAAACATCTTACAGACAAGAGATCGAAAGACTGGGTGGACATGGATATGATGTTTGTAAAGGACATAATGAGCCATATTATTGAGCCGTTCACATACATATGTAACTTATCATTTTCAACAGGAATTTTTCCAGATAATATGAAAGTAGCTAAGGTCGTTCCTCTTTTTAAAAATGGTGATAAATGTGTATTCAACAATTATAGACCTATATCCTTGTTACCACAGTTTTCAAAAATTCTTGAAAAACTATTTGTAAACAGACTAGACCAATTTATAGATAAACAAAATATTCTAAGCAGCAGTCAGTATGGGTTTAGATCAAAAAACTCTACATCAATGGCTCTCATGGAATTAATGGAACAAATAACTACTGCTGTCGATCAAAAACAACACTGTATCAGTATCTTTGTTGATTTAAAAAAAGCATTCGATACTATTGATCACACCATTCTCCTTGAAAAACTGAACAAATATGGTATTAGAGGACCAGCATTACAGTGGGTATCTAGCTACTTAAAAAATAGGAAACAATTTGTACAAATAAATGATGTAAGATCTGACCTCTGTAATATCACATGTGGAGTTCCCCAAGGCTCTGTACTTGGACCAAAGCTTTTTATTTTATATGTGAATGACTTGGTAAATGTGTCAGGACTCCTTAAATGTGTACTTTTCGCTGATGATACCACTTTTTTCTGTTCAGGTGAAGATATAGAACAAATGTTAGAATTGATAAAGACAGAATTTGTCAAGATACAAACTTGGTTTAAAATAAATAAATTATCATTAAATCTAGAAAAAACTAATTACATGATATTCGGTAATAAAAAGAAAACTGTTGATGTTCCACTCAAAATTGAGGATGTTGAGATTTGTAGAGTGAATGAGGTGAAGTTTTTGGGTGTTATCATTGATGACAAACTGACATGGAAACAACACATAAATTCTGTAAGAATAAAAATAGCTAGATCGATAGCAGTACTGTACAAAGTCAGAGACCTATTGAATGATAAAGCTCTGTATTTGTTGTATAACACAATCATTGTTCCACACTTAATCTATTGTATTGATGTTTGGGGGAAAGCGTGTAAAACAATCACAAAGCCTATTTTTGTATTACAGAAAAGAGCTGTAAGAATTATCACTAGAAAGCATTACCGTCATCCATCAAGTACATTATTTTATCAACTAAAATTATTGAAGTTCCATGATTTGGTAGACTATAATATTTTATCAGTTATGTATAGAGCTCAAAATAATGCATTACCTTTAAATATCCAAATGCACTTTGTTAAAAGACAAAGTTGTTATAATCTTAAGGGAACAGAGTTGTTTGTAAAACCACAATTCAGAACCAGTTTGAAGGGACGTTCTACCTCAATCCAGGGAATTAGATTATGGAATGGCTTGGAGAATGTAGTTAAAAATGCCAAGTCAATGTTTACATTTAAAAAAATGATCAAAACAAATGTGTTAAAAAATATATGTGAAATAACGTAATGTGTATTGTATTAGTTAGAAAATTAGAAAGAGTTAGTCATTTTGTACTGTTAGTTAGAAAATTAAAAAGAGTTAGTAATTTTGTACTGTTGGTTGAAGAATATTATTGTTTAACCTGACTGTTGGAAAAAGTTGGTTGAAGATTATTATTGTTTACATGGTTTGACTACTGTTGTTTAATCTGATTGTTGGAGATAAGGGGCAGATATAATAAGATTTATTCTTCTTTCTGCCACCTTTCATTTTTTTACATTTTGTACACTATCATTATGAGATTGCCTTGTATTGTTTCTTTTGTAAAAAAATGAACAAATTTAATAAACATAAACATAAACAAGTTTTTGTTACTTGATTGTAAATATACACACATTTTTAATTTAAGTTAAATAACTGTCATTTACATTTATGTACCGGTAGTTCATTTTTACACATTTGCAAAATTTGACACGTTTGTTGACTATTTAGGGTGCACACATTTAGCTAACTTTCTTTGTCAAATCTTGCTGCAGTTTATTTTTGTCATATGCAATGATTTCACTTTGTATTTTGGAGATGCTGCTGGACTTGCTCTGCCTCTCTCTATAAAGAGCCCAAGTTGTTTCACACCTAGAGATCACAGACCAACTGGGTTGCACTGTGCAAACCAACTGTCAGCAGAGGGAGAAGTTAAACATTGTAGTTCCATTCTTATATTTTCTATAAGGTAATTTTGATTATGTGAAATTTTTTTCTTTCATAGGTTACTACATAGGGCAGCAGGGTGGCACAGTTGGTAGAGTTGCTGCCTCTCAGTAAGAAGGTCACCAGATTGAATCCTGGCCAGGGGGCTTTCTGGATGGAGTTGGCGTGTTCTCTCTGTGCATGTGTGAGTTTTCTCTGGGTACTCCATGCATGTTAGGCTGATTGGTAACTCTAAATTGTCCAGAGTGTAAATGGTTGTTTGTATTGTTTGTCTTCACGTGTCCCTGTGGTGGACTGGAGACCTGTCCAGGGTGTCTCACAAATTTCACCCAGTGATGGTTAGATATGGGCACCAGTGACCCCACACAACCCAAAAAGGAAGAAGCAGGTAAAGATAAATGGATGGATTGATTGAAGGTTACTACTCACTGAGTAGTAACCTTCACTAGTAATCAGCACTACTTTGATCAGTTATTTTGTTGCTAACAGTACTTGTAATTTTGTCTATTTATGTCACCCCCACCACCCCCGTCAGAATATCCTGATCAGCCACTATACAAGTTTCCCTCTTCTTTAAGTCATTTTTAGAGATAGGATATATGGCTCTTGAAAGGAACCGGGTCTTGTGGAGCCGTTCAATAGAGCCGTTCAATTTTGAACAGCAGTGACGTACTTGCCTGTTCTTCTTCATCTCAGTGAAAAAGCAAAGGAGGAGCAATAGACTCTGTAGTTGAGAAGAAAACCATGAAGAAATTATGAGGAGGTAAAAAAAATCAGACTACCGGTAGTAACATCTCTTTACTGTCTGCAACTTGGTTCTCACCGCTGGTTGTAAAGAGTTGTCCAAACAATCCGGATCATCCGCAAGTGTCACATCTCTAGCCATTATATAAAACTTCTATTTGATTGGAACCTGCAGCTGGCTGTCCACAGTGACAAGGAGCTGCTGGGAGGACTGGCCACCGCTCTGGGAGGAGTTCTGCCCAGCATTCAGCAGTCCTGCTGCCTCGAGGAACTGAGAGGCCAGCTGAGTCTGGGTGGACTGATGCGACGGAAGCTGCGGCCATTTTCTTCAGATCCACTGTGGGACGGAACTTTACAAGACATCCTTCCTGCCTATACAGTCATCAGCATCTATAAGGTTCAAGGTTCTTGAATTCTCCTCCGCTCCACATGTGGTACATGTGGCGGAATGGAATTATGTACACAGGGTCCCATTTACGCCAAACAAAAGTATAAAATATGAAAGAAAAACAGTAATAAGATCTAAGATATGAACTAAGAAAAACGTTAACTAGTAATACGCTAAACACTAGTACTGTAGTACAAAAACAATACGCCGAACAACAACACAAACATGAGTCTGTGTGAACAGATGAGTACAATAAACACAGCAGCTTCAGGATGTGATTTTTCACAGTGATTATTCTGGTTAGAGCTTTATGAGTCTAACAGCCTCAGGGTAGAAGCTGTTCCTCAGTCTAGTGCTTCTGCACTTAATGCTCCTCAACCTCCTGCCTGAGGGGAGCAGGGCAACAAGTATGTGTGCTGGGTGAGTGGGGTGCTTCATGATGCAGGTGGTCCTCTTCTTGCTTTTGGAGGTGTATATGGTGGGGAGGCTGACTCCAACAGACTTCTCTTAATGAAACGAGGATAACGAGTTACATTAACATTTAATTTCCCTTTGGGATTTTTATTCATTCAACTTATATTTATAAAAGTTAATCCCATTGAGTCTCTGGGACTCATTTACAAGAGAGACCTGATTAATAAAGGGATTAATAAAGTATCGTTGTATTTGAATTGAATTTTAATGCCTGTCCTCTTTTTTGAAGGCCAATGCAAAATTTGCACCCTGATAAAATGAACTAACTGTTGGTGGTTCTGTATATATATATTTTTGTTTTCTTTTTTACTTGTAATTTTTTTTCTTATCCAAACCCATTTTTGTCATGAAAATAAGAGATGAAAATCCAGAGGGGAAAAAAAAGGTGATCAAAATATGCATGTTATTAATGTGGATGGGATCTCAGTGTGGTGCATCAAGGTACCATCTAAAAGTAGAGCGAAGCTAAGAAAGCTTTTGTGACTCTGTAAATGAGTGGGCAAAGACTCTGTGCTTGGGAATCAATCTCAAGAGACCCGGTTAAATCTTTCATCGATACGGATTTTGTTATCACTCTTCACTTTCAAAGAAAACAATAGCAAATGTGGAATTTGATTGTGTGTGTGCAGACAAATCAACGTCCAAGACCCCTGTTAAATAAATGAAAAAAGTGAAAAGGCCAAACTCTGCACTAATCTCCTCCACATATGGTTATATTTCTTCCAAGTCTTTGATAAGATTTATAGGGGTTAGTTTGTCTCCCAAAATAGTCAAAGAAAGAATAGCTGTCTGGAGGGCCTTTTAATCTCTGAGCCATCAGCACTGTTGACATGACAAGTGCATATTGAAAGCGCGAGACATTTGTTTGAATCAAACAAACAAAAAGCATGGTTGTACAAGGCGCTTGTTTAATACAGCAAGAAAATAATGAATGAGTAACGAAGACATTCAGCGACCACACTCTGGTATGTTTACTACCGGTATGCTGTTCCCTAGATTAGGTATGCCAGGTATGTTTCTTCAACTGAACGATCAGTCATTTTTTCTTCATCAGTCTTTGTCTCCCTAATGAGGAGTAAGTTCATTTAAATAATTAAGCTTGAATTCAGGACAGCTTTTAATCAGATGTCAGTATATTCTACTGATTCGTGTTCAACAGATTTTTAACCATTCTCCTACCAACATGTTTTCTGTTGATTGACTCAGTGATGACCAGTGAGTACCAACTAGTTACAGGAACAAACTTTTATGAATTAACAAATTAAATTAACAAACTACTCATGCACCAATTCAAATTTACAAAGGTACGTAGGGTGTGAAATTATGTGTTTTGTTAACTATTCATGAAAATGTAGAGGGTTCTTTTACTTTATTTTTTTTTGTTGGCACTCAGTGCCATGACATCATATTGTGCTTCATTTCTGTGCATTCTTGGTAAGAAATATCCTTTAATGAAGGCAGTAGTTGGTGATAATTCATTTAATGTAAATACATTACCCCACCCCTGAAAATGTGATTTTTATGGTCTGAAATTGGGGGGTGGGTTAGGATGCGTGAGATAAGTGGAGTGTGATCTATTCACACAAGGACGGCTGTTGGTCAGACTACTTGTTGTGCCATTAACTCCAAAATAGTAATTGAATCAAGCGCTTACTGATCTGAGTAAACATACTGTAGATGTTTTACAACCCATTAAAATACACAAGAATAAAGGAAACTGAAT
>JBBPBX010007987.1:0-10169 GCA_038048925.1 Garcialebias charrua
TTCTGTTGCTCATGTCTCATGTCTACTGATTTATTGTTTCATTCCTGTTGCTTCTTGTCTCCAGCTTTAGTGTCTCATGTCTAATGTTTTAATGTTTCATTTCTGTTGCTTCATGTCTCTCGTCTACCGATTTAATGTTTCATTTATGTTGCTTCATGTCTCATGTCTACTGATTTAATGTTTAATATTTGTTGCTTCTTGTCTCATGTCTCCTGCTTTAGTGTTTCATGTCTACTGTTTTAATGTTTCATTTCTGTTGCTTCATGTCTCATGTCTCCTGCTTTTGTGTCTCATGTCTACTTTTTTAATGTTTCATTTCTGTTGCTTCATGTCTCATGTCTCCTGCTTTTGTGTCTCATGTCTACTGTTTTAATGTTTCATTTCTGTTGCTTCATGTCTCATGTCTACTGATTTAATGTTTCATTTTTGTTGTTTCATGTCTCATGCCTCCTGCTTTAATGTTTCATGTCTACTGATTTAATGTTTCATTTCTGTTGCTTCATGTCTCATGTCGACTGATTTAATTATTCATTTTTGTTGCTTCTTGTCTCATGCCGCCTGCTTTAATGTTTCATGTCTACTGTTTTAATGTTTCATTTCTGTTGCTTCATTTCTCATCTGCTGTTTTAATGTTTCATTTTTGTTGCTTCATGTCTCATGTCTCCTGCTTTTGTGACTCATGTCTACAGTTTTAATGTTTCATTTCTGTTGCTTCATTTCTCAACTGCTGTTTTAATGTTCCATTTCAGTTGCTTCTTTTCTCATGTCTATTGTTTTAATGTGTCATTTTTGTTGCTTCATGTCTCATGTCTCCTGCTTTAGTGTCTAATGTCTACTGTTTTAATGTGTCATTTGTGTTGCTTTATTTCTCATCTGCTGTTTTAATGTTCCATTTCTGTTGCTTCATATTTCTTGTCGACTGATTTAATGTTTATTTTGTTTTGCTTCATGTCTCATGTCTCCTGCTTTAGTGTCTCATGTCTACTGTTTTACTGTTTCTATCCTGTTGCTTCATGTCTCATGTCTGCTGATTTATTGTTTCATTTTGTTGCTTCATGTCTCATGCCTCCTGCTTTAGTGTCTCATGTCTACTGTTTTACTGTTTCATTTTTGTTGGTTCATTCCTCATGTCTCCTGCTTTAGTGTCTCATGTCTACTGTTTTAATGTTTCATTTCTGTTGCTTCATGTCTTATGTCTACTGTTTAATGTTTCATTCCTGTTGCTTCATGTCTGATGCCTCCTGCTTTAGTGTCTCATGTCTACTGTTTTACTGTTTCATTCCTGTTGCTTCATGTCTCATGTCTACTGTTTTAATGTTTCATTCCTGTTGCTTCATGTCTGATGCCTCCTGCTTTAGTGTCTCATGTCTACTGTTTTACTGTTTCATTCCTGTTGCTTCATGTCTCATGCCTCCTGCTTTAATGTCTCATGTCTACTGTTTTAATGTTTCATTCCTGTTGCTTCATGTCTCATGTCTCCTGCTTTAGTGTCTCATGTCTACTGTTTTACTGTTTCTATCCTGTTGCTTCATGTCTCATGTCTGCTGATTTATTGTTTCATTTTGTTGCTTCATGTCTCATGCCTCCTGCTTTAGTGTCTCATGTCTACTGTTTTACTGTTTCATTCCTGTTGCTTCATGTCTCATGCCTCCTGCTTTAATGTCTCATGTCTACTGTTTTAATGTTTCATTCCTGTTGCTTCATGTCTGATGCCTCCTGCTTTAGTGTCTCATGTCTACTGTTTTAATGTTCCATTTCTGTTGCTTCATGTCTCATGTCGACTGATTTAATGTTTCATTTTTGTTGGTTCATTCCTCATGTCTCCTGCTTTAGTGTCTCATGTCTACTGTTTTAATGTCTCATTTCTGTTGCTTCATGTCTTATGTCTACTGTTTAATGTTTCATTTCTGTTGCTTTATTTCTCATGTCTAATATTTTAATGTTTCATTTGTGTGGCTTCATGTCTCATGTCTCCTGTAATAATGTCTCATGTCTACTGATTTAATGTTTCATTTCAGTTGCTTCATGTCTCATGGCTACTGTAATAATGTCTCATGTCCACTGATTTAATGTTTCATTTTTGTTGCTTCATGTCCTGATGACTACTGTTTTAATATTTGATTTCTGTTGCTTCATGTCTCATGTCTACCGTTTTAATGTTTCATTTATGTTGCTTCATGTCTCATGTCTACTATTTAATGTTTCATTTCTGTTGCTTTATTTCTCATGTCTACTATTTTAATGTTTCATTTCTGGTGCTTCATGTCCTGATGTCTACTGTTTTAATATTTCATTTATGTTGCTTCATGTCTCATGTCTACTGTTTAATGTTTCATTTCTGTTGCTTCATGTCTCATGTCTACTGTTTAATGTTTCATTTCTGTTGGTTCATGTCTCATGTCTACTGTTTTAATGTTTCATTTTTGTTACTTCATTTCTCATCTGTTGTTTTAATGTTCCATTTCTGTTGCTTCATGTCTCATGTCGACTGATTTAATGTTTCATTTTTGTTGGTTCATTCCTCATGTCTCCTGCTTTAGTGTCTCGTGTCTACTGTTTAATGTTTCATTTCTGTTGCTTTATTTCTCATGTCTAATATTTTAATGTTTCATTTGTGTGGCTTCATGTCTCCTGTAATAATGTCTCATGTCTACTGATTTAATGTTTCATATCAGTTGCTTCATGTCTCATGGCTACTGTAATAATGTCTCATGTCTACTGTTTTAATATTTCATTTCTGTTGCTTCATGTCTCATGTCTACCGTTTTAATGTTTCATTTATGTTGCTTCATGTCTCATGTCTACTGTTTAATGTTTCATTTCTGTTGCTTTATTTCTCATGTCTACTATTTTATGTTTCATTTCTGTTGCTTCATGTCTTGATGTCTACTGTTTTAATATTTCATTTATGTTGCTTCATGTCTCATGTCTACTGTTTAATGTTTCATTTCTGTTGCTTCATGTCTCATGTCTACTGTTTTAATGTTTCATTTATGTTGCTTCATGTCTCATGTCTACTGTTTAATGTTTCATTTCTCTTGCTTTATTTCTCATGTCTACTATTTTTATGTTTCATTTTTGTTTGTCTCATGTCTACTGTTTTAATGTTTCACTTCTGTTGCTTCATGCCTCATGTCTACTATTTTAATGTTTAATTTCTGTTGCTTCATGTCTCATATCTACTGTTTTAATGTTTCATTTCAGTTGCTTCATGTCTCATGTCTACTGTTTAATGTTTCATTTCAGTTGCTTCAAGTCTCATATCTACTGTTTTAATGTTTCATTTCAGTTGCTTCATGTCTCATGTCTACTGTTTTAATGTTTCATTTTTGTTGCTTCATGTCTCATGTCTACTGTTTAATGTTTCATTTCTGTTGCTTTATTTGTCTTGTGTACTATTTTAATGTTTCATTTTTGTTGCTTCATGTCCTGATGACTACTGTTTTAATGTTTCATTTATGTTGCTTCATGTGTCATGTCTACTGTTTAATGTTTCATTTCTCTTGCTTTATTTCTCATGTCTACTATTTTTATGTTTCATTTTTGTTTGTCTCATGTCTACTGTTTTAATGTTTCACTTCTGTTGCTTCATGCCTCATGTCTACTATTTTAATGTTTAATTTCTGTTGCTTCATGTCTCATATCTACTGTTTTAATGTTTCATTTCAGTTGCTTCATGTCTCATGTCTACTGTTTAATGTTTCATTTCAGTTGCTTCATGTCTCATATCTACTGTTTTAATGTTTCATTTCAGTTGCTTCATGTCTCATGTCTACTGTTTTAATGTTTCATTTTTGTTGCTTCATGTCTCATGTCTACTGTTTAATGTTTCATTTCTGTTGCTTTATTTGTCATGTGTACTATGTTAATGTTTCATTTTTGTTGCTTCATGTCCTGATGACTACTGTTTTAATGTTTCATTTATGTTGCTTCATGTGTCATGTCTACTGTTTAATGTTTCATTTCTGTTGCTTCATGTCTCATGTCTACTGTTTAATGTTTCATTTATGTTGCTTTATTTCTCCTGTCTACTATTTTAATGTTTCATTTCTATTGCTTCGTGTCTCATGTCTGCTGTTTCAACATTTCATTTCATTTGCTTCATTGTCTCATGTCTACTGTTTTAATGTTTCAGTTATGTTGCTTCATGTCTCATGTCTACTGTTTTAATGTTTCATTTCTGTTGCTTTATTTCTCATGTCTACTGTTACAACATTTCATTTCATTTGCTTTATTGTCTCCTGCATCCTGCTTCAATGTCTTGCCTCTCTTGTTTAAATTTCTCATGTTCTCATGTCTATTATTTTAATGTCCATTATCTCCTTCTGTAATGTCTCATGCCTTTTGCTGCAATGGTTTATGTCTGTTGCTTTCATGTTTTGTGTCTCCTGCCTAAATGTCTCATGACTCCTGATTTACTGACTCATACATATTGCTTTAATGTTTTGTGTTCTGCTTCAATGTGACTTGCTTTCAGGTCTCATGTCTCCTGACACAGTGTATGTTTCGTTCTTTTTCTTTTTTTTTTTTTTCATTTCAGATTTCATACACTGTGTCATGGCTCCTGCTTTAATATCCCATGTTGCTTACTTTAATATATCTTCTCCCCACTTTAATTGTTTTGTGTCTCCTGCTTTAATGTCTCATGTCTTTTGCTTTATGTTTCGTCTCCTGCTTTAACGCTGCTTGCTTTATTTCTTCATATCTCTTGCATTTTTTTTCTCATGTGTAGTTCCATGTTTTACTCCTCGGCAGCTTTCGTTTATTGCCCTTCACATGATTATCTGTTTTTGGTGTATATGGGTTTAGCGGCCATATTGACCTGAACAGTTTTTACAAGTTCTGCTTCATGTTGGTTTACTCGTGTTTTTTTTTTTGTGTGTGAATGAAGCTCATTATTAAAGTGATAATTTGTGTGCTTTTGAAGATGTGTTCAATGGAGTTATTTTCAGTAATCATTATCTTACCTGCAGTAGAGATCCCTCAGTTTGAAACATCACATAGAAGTTTTCCAAAGATCCATGGGCTATGACTATTGATAACAAGTTGATGACTCAAACCTGATTCAATCGCTTCAATTCCTCGGTCTTACTGAATTGTGTCTTTGCAGCAAAGCCAGCAGTTTGTCATGGGGCTCCATGTTGTGCTGTCAAATTTTGACAGTTTATTTTTGTGTGCATGGCTTACTAACCCATATTCTGGATTGTGTAAATCATTTTGTTTTCCACTTCTGCCCTCATCATACCCACCTTGGTCCACCACGTACTAACCTTCGACAATTGCTTCATAATTATGATTTAATCCACTAAAATACACCTGGGAAATAAAGACGGGTAGTTAGCAGTTAGAAGTTTTTTAAATAAATTTACACAGCATCAGCATGATAGTGTGTGAATTTAGTTTTCAGCCTTTTCTCCAGCAGAAGCAGAAGAATTACTACCTTAAATGAGCTGACAGATTACCATGCCATACCATATTATTGATAGAGCACTTAAAACAGCTACAAGGCCAACCAAAGTGCTGTACAAACAAACAACAGGCAACACATAGGGAACATACAAAATGAAGTTTAAAAAAAAACTGAATATAGACATAAAATTGTCGCAGATAATAACTATAACGACCAAACACAGATCTGGTGTTGAAAGCAACAGAATAGTAGTGGATCTTTAAACAGGATTTGAAAACCGAGAGGGAAGAGGCCCGTCTGACGAGCAGAAGTAACTTGTTCCAAAGTCTTGGGCCTGCTACAGAGAAGGCCCTCTCTGCATTTAAGATGAGTTCCTGGAACTGTGAGAAGTAACTGGTCTGCTGACCTCAGAGAACGTGGTGGGACATACGGCTGGAGCATATCAGAGAGATAGGCGGGGGCGAGACTGTTCAACGATTTGTAGACATACATGAGAATTTTGAACTGGATTCGAAGATGAACCGGTAGCCAGTGCAGGGAGGCCAAGACTGGTGTAATGTGCTCTCTTTTGCCTCTACTGGTTAAAAATTGGGCTGCAGCGTTCTGGACCAGATTATCCAGTAAAGGTGAACTGATGCTGTCATAAACAACTGCTCTCATCTTAAATATTTTATTGTTAGTCAATCTGAGGTAGATTGTAAGTCATAAAAGTCCATGATTATTCACTCTGAAGTCTGTAATGTATATGACTCTTTACTATGTAAAGGCTTTTATTGTCTCCTTTCGACTGTTCCCTTCTTCAGCGTTTGTTCCAGTGAGGGAACTCGCACAAGGATTTGTCAGTTGTTTTTACACCTGATGCCCTTCATGATGCAACCACAGGCCACTGAGCTACTACAGCCCTCTGTGTGGAGGAGAAGACTGGCATCTAGGGTGCCTGGAGGAGCAGCTGTGGGTGCCTTACCCAGAGTGAGCTAATGAGGGTGCAGGCAGGTGTGGGCCTTTTCTACCCACATTTTGATGTTATGTCAGCAGGGAGATTTGAATGACCTTCAATCATGAGTTTGATTTTCTAAACACTTCCCCCACCAACGTAAAGAGTTTGAAGACTTTCATTATTTTAGAATTTGCATTACTTTTCCAGCTCAGTGGTCCGTGCCATAGTCAGGTAATCCTGACTGCAGGTTTGAGCCCATTGCTTCAGGAAAGGCATCCTACGTCAAACTATTGACAAATCTTTCCTACAATTTACTCACCGTGGTGACTCCTGCACAAGAAAAACAAGAACATGGCATTGTGTTCCTGATTACACATTTTATTTTGCAAACTAATTTTAATATGCATCTATAATGGTACCAAACTGCAGTCCCAACTTGGTCTCCTTTTTTTAATAACAGTTTTTAAAAAATGATGATGTTGTTGAGGTTTACATTTGTTAGATCTTGAGTTGAGAACTTGATATTCAAAAATCATAACACTCTGAGTGCTTGCAGATAAAATGGTGATTACTGATAATAACTCAGCAGAAGCCCACTTCTGAAATCCAAAGTGTTCTTTGTAACAATGCATCCCTCAGGACCGTAAAGCCTAGTTTGACTGAATGACTTCTTAATTCCTGCTCCTCTCTCAAAACCTACCCATTTCCTCCTTCAAGCTCGTTTTATCGCTGTAATTTTCTCCAGCTCCGGCTCACAGCTGGAAGAGCTGGTTGGTTGTCTGTAGACTGAACTGTGTGATGTGCGGAGAAGGAATAATTTTCATGGATCACACTTTGACCCAATTTTAAACGCTGTCCCTGTAACAGCCACACATATTCAGTGTACTTCAATCCTCCCCTGCTTATCTGTCTTCTGGGTTCTGATCTGCCTGACAAAAACAGAGCAAAGGGCTGATGTGCCCTCCCAACACACACAACCAAGAGAAAAGACACAGAAAACAACTAATTGCGTTTGTTTTGATTTAGTCAAGACAATGCATCTGGAAGAGAAAGCTCTTCAGCAGCTCTACATTTTCAAATATTGCAGAGGAACATTAGTGTCAAGAGCTTAGCCAGGCAGGAAGATTTTTTTTTCATCTTTTATGTATTACTCAGAAAAATGAGAGTATATTTCAGCAGTATCACACAAAAAGACAGAATTGTTAAATAGAATAACTAAATGCAAATCACTGTATACAGCTCTAGGAGACTAGTCCAAATACAGTATGCATTCTCTTTTAGTTAGAGTCTCCACTCTTGATTATTAGCTGGGAGTTTTAAAAGTCACATTTTGTGTGTGAGTTCAATACAAACTTGCAGGCTTTACTCAAATAAGCAGCATAACATGTCTATCAGGGACAACAACAAAAAAACTCTGTTTATGCTTCTGTAAGTCTGTGTCCAATGCAAATTGCTACGTGTGTTTTGATGTGTGAGGTCCGTGCACAGGATTCATGGTGCAGCGTGTCAGAGCTGCAGATGTTTGGTCCTTTCACACAAAATTGATGTTTTAGAAGAATCTTTCCCTGCAGCCTTCATACAGCACAAACAAACTAGCTGCAGAGAAAACGGGTTCAGGGATCATCTCTTTGTCTGCGAATGATCCGACACAAAAAAATGGAAAGGTCCATGATTCACCCCTGCACATCCTCCACCACCCTTGTGTTCTCTGTCATTGTTCTACAACTTGAACTTTTTTGTTCTTTATTTGTTACACAACAAACAGGCAGCACGGTGGTGCAGTTGGTAGAGCTGCTGCCTCTCAGCGAACAGGTTGCCCGGGTTCAAATCCCGGACCGGGGGCCTTTCTGGTGGAGTTTGCATGTTCTCTCCGTGCATGTGTGGGTTTTCTCCGGGTACTCCGGTTTCCTCCCACAGACCAAAAGCATGCATGTTAGTCTGATTGGTAACTCTAAATTGCCCCTAAGTGTGAGTGAGTGTCTAATTTGTCTCTATCTGTCCCAGTGATGGCCTGGAGACCTGTCCAAGGTGTCCCCTACCTCTCACACAGTGATAGCTGGCTATGGACACCAGTGATCCCCGCATCCCAAAATGGAAGATGCAGTCAAAGGTAATGAAAGGATGGGTGGATGAATATAACAAACTTTTACAATGTAATAAAGAAGAAGAAGACGTAAGTTAATTTCATTAATATTTTTTTTAATTGTAAAGCAAAGAGGAAAAAGGCCCAGTATTTGTTAGGTAGTACACGTTGCTGCTGCTCTTTAAGAGTGCGGCCTCTTATCCTTTTTCAGAATAATTTTTAGATAGAAAAGGGGAAAAGGCCATGAGGAAAGGATAGTGGTATTACAAAAAGATATCTTCACACCTCATCCTTATCAGGTCTCGATTTAAGACACCAAAAAAACTACTAGCAAGAACATTTATAACACATTACATATGCAATGTGTGTTCAAAGCATGTGTTGTAAATTATTGTCAGCACAGAGTAAGGTACTACCATGTCAAAGTTTATCTCATCATCTGTAAAACTGACTGCGTTGTAGCCATATTTGATTTTTCAAAAGTCTGTTGGCTGTGGCAGCCATCTTGAATTTGGTTGACCTCAAAGGTTGGTCAGTTGTAGTTGTTCATCGAATGTTGTTTTTAACTTTTACAGCAACCCCTCGAGTTACGTCAGGGATAGGGACCTACGTGTGTGACTTAGGTCGATGTTGTCGTACCTCGCGGACCAAAAACACCTGCCTGTCGTAGGTCCGCGTTTCTGACATAGGTCGCGGCTATACCGCTAACGGAGCGCCGCACACATATTTAATGGCATGAGACTGAACAAGCAGACATACTAGGCCATGAACATGCACAGAACTGTACAGTAAATGAATACAGTACTGTACAATAAATAAAAAATATAATGTCTTACTTTGAGCTGGTCAAAGCCTGCCTTCGTCTTTTAGCATCAGCTCGGGTGCGAGCTCCCCCAGCTTCCTTACGCTCCACACGCACACACGTGGTCAAAACTGTTTAAAAGAATGACTGTTAGCTTCTTAACTTCATACATTTGGAGCCAGAAAAAAAAAAAACTTACTGAAAGCCGTTTCTCCGCGATAATCCTCCATCCAAAACAACTGCTCGGCGTTAGCTACGGTTAGGCCCCGCCATTACTGTAGTAGCACTGGTTAGCATGTCAGTTCATTCAAAAAGGCTGTCGGCTTTGTATCTCCGCGTTAGCTCGGTGTCCCCCGACTGCCAGGCGGACATTTGCGGCGAGCTCCCGGCCGCAGATGGCCCCTCCGCGGCATGTCGGCTTGGTGTCTTCGCCTGTGTTAGCTGCTCTGTTAGCTGCTGTCCTTAGCATGTCGGGCGGCGTTGTTGAAGCGATCACGGGGCGATCGGCGGCTGCTCCTCCGGGCCTGAGACGTCCACAGAGTTGACCGAGTGTTTCCAGCAAATTTATCCGTATGAGGCAACCCTGAACGGACACACGGTCCTCTAAAGCCAGCTGACAGGAGCGTCTAGAGCTCCATTGACCGCAGTAGACAATTGTAAAATGGCGACCGGAAACGACCGGAAGTTGCGTAAATACGATCAAATTGTAATTAAAAACGAAATATTAATAATTATACTTTATTTATAAAGCCATTTAAAACAACCACAGCTGCAACAAAGTGCTATACACATGAAATTAATAACATTTAAAAACACAAAAAAATAAAAAATAATAATATATATATTTTTTTTAATCATATTTTTATTAAATATGATAAAATCGTAAGTCTGAGTTGCCGTAGGTCGCGGGTGACGTAGGTCGAGGGTTTGCTGTATA
>JBBPBX010007987.1:10207-63713 GCA_038048925.1 Garcialebias charrua
AAGAGGAGCTTAAGGGGGCGGCTGTGGCTGAGTGGTTATTCATTCAACCTTTATTTAGGTCAGGTTAATCTCATTGAGCCTCGAGGACTCATTTACAAGAGCGACCTGCTACAAACTAAAGAATGATGACAACAGTAACAGTAGAAATTTCCTTAAACAATCAACAATAGACAAACATAAGAGAGAAATACAGATTTTTTTTTAAACAAATTAAAACAAAATATCAAAGTATCAAAACATTATAATTAGAAGTAGATAATCAGAAACAGGAACATATCTGCATTGGTTTTTGCCAGGATTCCAACAGATCCTTAAAACCAATTAGAGAGGTCAAGGCCGAGAGCTTTAAGTCTTTTTGTAAGATATTCCAGGAAGCAGGACCGGCGTAGGAGAAGGCCCTTTTGCCAATTTCAGTCCTCACTGACGGAACACTGCAGGTAATCATGTCCTGAGAGTGCACGCTGTAGCTGCACTCACACAAAGACATGTAGGAGGAGATGTATGAGGGCAGCAGACCAATACGTGATTTAAAGATGAAAATGTACCAGTAGAAGACTTTGCATGAGGTTAATGATGTCCAGCTAACCAGTGAATACAGGGTGCAGTGATGGGTATTATAATCACAGCCAGTTATGAATCTTAGTGCACCATGATAGACAACATCCAACATCTGCAGGGTGCTTGTAGGAGCGTTCATGTAGAAAATGTCACTGTAATCGATGGAGGGAAGGAAAGTCACAGATACAAGGTGTTTTTTAGTATTCAGGGTTAGACATGATCTGTTTCTGAAAAAACAAACAAAAAACAGTTTAACTTTCAGTTTCTTCACTAGGTTTTCCACGTGGAGTTTAAAAGAGAGATGCGAATCGACCAGGATACCCAAATATTTATAGGAATCAACAAACTCAATAGGGACACCATTTGAGGATAATTTCAGAGGAAGAACTGCTGGGACCGACTTCCTACTTGAAAAAAAAAAACATCCCTTTGGTTTTATCAGCATTTAGGACAAGTTTGAGATGGAACAAATCTGACTGGATGATGCCCACTCTCCAGCAGGTTAGAGCAGTTGTCCTCCAACGCAAGAGTTGGGGGCTAGAATCCACCAGCAGTCACATGCCGAAGTGTCCCTGATTTATGATCTGCAATGTTTTTATGTTTTTCGTGTTGTACTTCATTGTCTGTGTTGCCTGTTGCGCGTTTGTTTGTCCAGCACTTTGGTGTGGACTTGTTCCTGTTTAAAGTGCTTTATAAATAAAATGGTATGGTATGATATGGTATGGTAAGACACTGAACCCCTCATTGCCTCCGATGTGTGTCCCATCAGTGTATGAATGTGATAAAGCACTGATAAGTCTCTTTAGAATGATTTGTTCAATTAGCTTTGTAGAGAACTTGTAGAGAACTTGTAGAGAACTTGTAGAGTGCTGTATGAATGGGTAAATAAGGGCACAGGTTGTGTTGTAAAGCGCATTGAGTGTCTTGAATAGACAGAAAGGCGCTACGTAAGTACAGTCCATTTACAGTCCATTTAAGTATCTGAGCATCTTAGAAAAATGGATCCATAGATCAAAGCCCCAGGGCATTGCTTTAGTCATTTGTGGTGAACAAATACAGTAGTTGAGACAAAAGGCCAAGCGTGTAATTTTCTGGTCTGTCTATGTTCCAACAGTCACCTGAGGTCATGAGGTTTGGATTATGACTGAAAAAAACAGACCCCGGATACAAGCAGCTGAAATGAGCTTCCTTTGAGCAGAGATATGCTGCTTCTTCGCATCAAAAGGAGACAGGTGAGGAGGTTCATCTGATCAGGATGCCACCTGCATGCCTCCCTTTAGAGGGATTATGGGCACGTCCTACTGGTAGGAGGCCCTGGAGCAGACCCAGAACTCTCTGGAGGGATTGTGTATTCTCTGTTCTGGGAACACCTCAGCATCCCCCCAGGAGGAGCTGGAGAGTGTCTCATAAGAGAAGGAGATCTGAATTTCTCTCCTGGACATATTGACTCCCTGACTCAACCACAGATAAGTGGTAGAAGATGAAGATGGAGAGAAGTAATAAATCGAAACTGCTTCAGGATTCTGTGTAGATGCCTTCAACTAATCTCCAGGTTTAAAACAACATAACACAAGAAATATTAAGGAGTAGGATTGTTTGCAACCTTTTTTCTACCCCACCTCACAGTTAAACAAGGATAAGATTCATGAAAAAAAAGTACTTTTGGCTGCAATGCATCAATAAAATGATCTAACAAGAAACAAAATTGATGTGGTTTCCAGGATGGCTTTCCCTGAAATACCATCTGCATAACAAAAAGCAGTAATTGTTTTGTAATCTGTCTCATATTGATTTTCTCACACATGAATATTGTGGATCTCCTCAGACTGTAGATGCTTTTATCCTTCAGTAGCAGAAATGTGAAATGAAAAGAAAATCCTGCATCATCTGATGCTCCAGGCCTAAACAGTAGAGGTCAACCAGTGTGTTAGGTGTTATTTTAACTACAGTAGTCAAACCTGAACACGGGCAGCACATTGGCACAACTGGGAGAGCTGCTGCCTCTCAGCAAGCAGGTTACTCTGGTTCGAATCCTGGTCCAGGGGCCTTTCTGGGTGGAGTTTGCATGTTCTCTCCATGCATGCGTGGGTTTTCTCCGGGTACTCCAGTTTCCTCCCACAGACCAAAAACATGCATGTTTTACTAGGGGCGGCCATGGCATAGTGGTAATGGCAGTCGTCCCCCGATCAGAAGGTTGGAGGTTCGAATCCCGGTTCCCCACACCATGTGTCGTTGTGTCCCTGGGCAAGACACTTAACCCCGAGTTGCTCCCGGTAGGACTGGATGGCGCCTTGCATGGCAGTCTGCCGCTACCGGTGTATGAATGTGTGTATGAATGGGTGGATGGTTGGTATTGTAAAGTGCTTTGGGGCCCCTAGGGGGCTGGAAAGCACTATATAAATAAGCTCCATTTACCATTTACCATTTACCATGTTAGGCTGATTGGTAACTCTAAATTGTCCCTAGGTGAGAGTGAGTGAATGTTTGTTTTGTTTATCTCTGTGTCCCTGTGATGGACTTACGATCTGTCCAGGGTGTTCCCCGCCTCTTGCACAGTGATGGCTAGACATGGGCACCAGTGACCCCCGTGACCCAAAAAGGAAGAAGTGTGTAAAAATAATGGATGGATGGATGGACTCTTAACACTATCTCTGATGTCTCATGTGGAGCTGATGAGTGCTCGTGTTTGAACCATTAAGAAACTTTTTAATTTGATATAATGCGTTATTCATAAATGCCTCATCTTATTTTTGCAGACTTTTTAATTTGTTGTAAAGTTTTAAGTAAAAAAAAACAAACAAAGAAACAAACAATGAATTCCGTTACAGGTAACAACACAATAGCCTGCCTAGCATTTCTGCGCACTTGTTTATATTCAGAGAGGGGATATTACTGCTTTATTTATTTAGATTTTACTGTTTATAAGGAATATGCAGAATAAATAATATGAAGAAAAAAGTACCTCTTTAGCTTCAATACAGTTTATTTTTATGGGCCAAATCATAACAGAATTAATCTCAGGGTACTGTTCTAAAGCATTAACATACATTATATAAAGCCAATTAGTAAAAGTTAGCTATCTAAGGAAGCCAGCAGATTGTACCACAAATCAGATGACAGGACTACAAAGTAAATCACTGATCTATGACCTAGGGTGTCTTGGGGCAAAGTTCCCTTATGTTTGAACATGGTGTGGAAAAAGCATGACTATCACTGAAGTCCAACAACAGAATACTGCTCAGGTTCAGATCAGAGAAGCCATTCTTCCCAATCATGCACCTCCGGGTCACATTGTTTCCCACATTGGCATTGTAATCCACCAGAAGAATAAAGTGGACCCAGCTGGAGCACTTTCCAGCATCCCTGCTAGGGACTCCAAGAACTCAAAGTCAAAAGTCAAAGTCCAAGTCAGAGTTTCTTTATTTGTCAAATGCACCACATGTGGTACATGTGGTGGAACAAAATTGTGTACACAAAATCCCAGTAAGATCCAACAAATGTTTAAATTGTAAAGAAAAACAATAATAAGATCTAAGATACGAACTAAGAAAAACTTTAAACTAAAAATACGCTAAGAACTAGTAGGACAAAAACAATACGCTAAACGATATTCTAAACTACTGTTTCACACATAGGCACAAACAACTGTCAAAGTCTGTTCCCCCACCTGAAGGCACAGGGAAGCTCCCCTTTCATCTACAGGGGAAAATTACAACACACAGGCACCAAGTTGGGGAACTAACAGTAGACCCACATCAGCTCTATACCTCTCACCATGGGCAACTCAAGAGTGGTATAAGAGCCAGCCCCTCTTAAGGAGATTGGTTCCAGAGCCTATGTTGTGCATCAAGGTCAGCCCAACTAATTGTACTTGGTACCTCTCAACCTCATGCACAAGCTCAGGCTCCTTCCTTGCCAGAAGGGTGATGTTCCATCTCCCAAGAGCCAGCTTTCATAAGCCAGTGTAGTAGAGCCAAAAACCAATGCCTTCAGCCACAGCCCATGGCATCATAAACCCGACTTATATGGCCACTCCTGTAGATGGTGGGCAAACCCACATTGCTTGTTTAATCTGAGCCCAACTTGTACATATGTTTTACCATGGCATGGAAAGAAAGAGGAATGGAGTAGGGGTGGTCCTGAAGGAGGAGTTGGCAAAGAATGTAGCAGAGATGAAAAGAGTGTCCACCAGGTGGATGTAACACAAGCCGTTTTCGCATTGCACAGCCCTCTAAGGCCCGGCCCGCCCCTGGTTGGCCCAGAGCCCAGTCTGGCACGCCCCCGCTCATTACGCATTGGCCGCAGAGCCGCCTTGAAGTGGGTGGGAAGTTCTCTGGAAGTGGGTGGGGTGTTCTCTTGACGTGGGTGGAGTGTTCTTGTGTGCGCGCTTACAATGTTTTAAGAGAGGAGACACCGCTAAAAAAAAAAATGTTAGCTGAATATATATATTAGTGTTTCTGAGTTTAATTTTTGTTAATAACTGATTACAAATCAGCTTATGTTAGAACGTAAATAACACAAAGCGCGCACCCATTACCGCCTTTCAGCGCGACCTGAATGTCATTAAAATATAACTAATATTGTCTAACTCTTGCACGTAGCCAGGGTTTTAAAATATAACTAATAATCTCTAACTCCTACGTGTAGCTAGAATGTTAGGAGGGGTGATTCCTTTATAGGTAAAGTGGACTCCTAAAAAAACAATCCGCTGCCGTGGCTCAGAGGGATCGCGCGCGACTTTTCCACTCTACATTTTATCTTGACCCGCAGAGAGATGCTGCTTCTTCGCATCAAAAGGAGACAGGTGAGGAGGTTCATCTGATCAGGATGCCACCTGCATGCCTACCTTTAGAGGGATTATGGGCACGTCCTACTGGTAGGAGGCATATATCTGGTCCTAATTTGCTGCAGACGACTTCCTTGATTGTAGATAAAACCAGCAACCAGCCAAATCCAAAAAGCAGGAACAAGTTATCATAAATCCAATTAAATATGCATCCTTACAATCAACAGATGACAGCAGAGATAGACACGTCATCAAGTCTTCAAGTCGATGAGATATCCAGCTGCGTGCGTGCCAACAGGGCAAATTGGCTCACCTAAAGCCTGTCTTCTCTTTGAAGAAATGTTATAAATTGTGTTGAGGGGCCAACTGGCCAAATAAGTCCATAATTATGGTTTGGAAAATATGTAAGAGGCTCAGAAGCCGTTTCACAGACAGACAAAGCAGCAAAGTGGATTGGGAGGGGATGCATCCGTCCTCAGCAGAAGCAAGTGGTGAAATGTATGCTTTGTGTGTTGCCTGTTTTTCTGTTTGGCACTTTGGTTGGCCTTATTGCTGTTTTACGTGCTCAATAAATAAAATGGTATGGTATGGTAAAAAGAGAGTCCAGGCAGAATCTAGTTGATGGAGAAAATTTTCAAGAGTGCTTGGCAACAAGAGGGTGTCAGCAAAGATCAAAGGAAAAGATTACAAGACAGTGGTGAGACTAGCAATGTTATATGATCTGGAGACAGTGACACTGACAAAAAGACAGGAGAAAGAACTGAATGTGGCAAAAATCAAGATGTTGAGATTCTCCTTAAGAGTGACAAGAATGGATAAGATTAGTAATGAGAGCATCAGAGGTACAGCAAAGATTGAACAACTAGGATATAAAGTTAGAGAGACCAGACTGAGATGGTTTGGACATGTCCAGAGGCTTACTAACTTACTGTAGGTATACAGTATGTTAGAAATGCAGCTGCCAGGAAAAATATAAAGAGGAAGACCAAAGAGGGTATACAGTATATGGATGCAGTGAGAGAGTACATGGAGGTAGTTGAAGTAAGGACAGAAGATGCAGTGGACGGAGTGAGATGGAGTAGGCTGACTCACTGTAACCAGGGTAAACTGGCCGTCTGGAGTACAAGGACATTTCTACGGTCTTGGGGCCACCGTATATTTCCCTGTGGCCTTGCCTGCTCATGTGCCAGCTGAGGGACTGGACTAATAGCTCGGTTCAGGGCACGTGCGATTATTTTAAATAAACAAGCCGCTCTTGTTGCTCCTGGCTCACTCATGTCTCACTGAGGCTCCCACATCCCTCCTCTCTCTGAGGCTGTGTCTGTCACAGCAGACTGAGCAGGGCCGAGGCACACAAGTTGTGCACATCCGCCCACCCTCACGAACTTGCGTTTGCAAGGGTTATATGTTTGCACGCCGTGCGCGCATCTCTGTGCGTCCATCGTTTCTCTGGTTTGGGCTTGTAGATTGAAGTGAAAGAGACAGCCAAAGAGAAAAGGTGGAGCAGAGAGACAGAATGAAAAAGAGAAACTGACTGCTGATGCAGCAAAGTGCAGTAAATTAATGTATGTTCAAGGGAGCAGGTAAGACAGAAATACTAGTGATGAAAAGTTAAAACTCTTTAGCCTATCAGCACAGATAACTTAACGCGGTTATTACCACTGTGAGGGACCTAAGTGGGCGAAAACTTAGTAGAACAATGTTTTAAGTTTTTATAAAGGATATTGCAAATTTTAAAATTTGGTTAACAATTAGGATATGAAAAAAAGTTTAATGCTAAAATGTCCAGGAATTCAGATGTTGTGTACCCTTCAGAAACTCCACTAATAAGTTATCTGAAAATTAAAATCCTGGTACTATATCATTTTATTTAACCTTTATTTTACCAGGTAAAGTCCAGTTGAGATTAAGAATATATCATATTTGTTGTTATATGAACATAGCCAGTAAATAATGGTCAATTAGTGATAATATATAGATGGGAAATTATGACATGTAAGACACATGTTACCCTGAGCATTAAGTAAAAGTTAAAATCTGTGACAAACATTCCAGTGAGCCATGCAGACACAGTTAACATGGCTAGATTTTTTTTTAAATCACAAGCCTTCTTGTTTGCACAACTTTTTTTTTATCAACTCTGCCACATTAAACCCACCTCAACAGTTATTGATTTAATCAACTACAGAACAATTTTTAAATTAGGCTAAGTACATTTGGGACAATTTTGTTTGTAATTCATTCATTCATTCATTCAACCTTTATTTATACAGGCTAGCCTCGTTGAGTCACGGGGACTCATTTACAAGAGGGACCTGTCTCACTCACACCAAACAACCATCCACTCTCACACTCACACCTAGGGTCAATTTAGAGTCACCAATCAGCCTAACAAGCATGTTTTTTGGTCTGTGGGAGGAAACCGGAGTACCCGGAGGAAACCCACGCATGCACGGGGAGAACATGCAAACTCCACCCAGAAAGGCCCCGGACCGGGATTTGAACCGGCAACCTTCTCGCTGAGAGGCAGCAGCTCTACCAGTTGTGCCACCGTGCTGCCCAATTATTTTATAGGGTGGCACAGTGGCAAGTTGTAAGGGCTTTCTTCTCTCAGTGAGAAGGTGGCTGGATCAAATCCCAGTTCATTGATAACTAAATTGTCCCTAGGTACTCAGAATGGATGAAGCTGGTAAAGATAATGAATGGATTGATATTTTTTTAAACCAGTAAATGTAATTTTTCATCAATTTGTTTTTTATCCCGTCGGAGAAGAACTCCCATCCAAGACTTAAAGCCGTATGCAGCCATGTAGACTGTAGGTTGTTGGAGTCAGCTTCTCCAACATCACAGACATCCACACCTCCAGATGCAGGAAGAGGACCGCCTGCATCATGAAGGACCCCTCTCACCCAGCACACACACTTTTTGCCCCACTCCCCTCAGGAAGGAGGTTGATGAGCATTAAGTGCAGAACCACTAGACTGAGGAACAGCTTCTACCCTGAAACTGTTAAGACTCATGAACTCCTAACCAGTAAAACCACTGTAATGCCACTTTAATTGGAGATTTCACACTTTACCTGTGCTGCTGATTATCCTTGCTGCCAATATACCCATAAGCTGTTGTATTCATACCCATCTGCTCACAACAGACTCATATTCAGGCTGCTGTTTAATCACACACTTTGAACGTTATCGGCCATGGCCGTTATTAGTTGTTATCATCCCCATATGTAGCGGTCAGACTGCCCCTCCTGTACCTCCTGGTGGGTTTAAAGTTATGTTGTTAGCATTGGTAGCGATGATAATAAGCTCTGTTTTTAGCTTTGTTGTCGCTCATAATAGCTTCACGTAGTTAGGTTTAGAGTAAAGCGTCTGGCGGTTAGGTTTAGGGTCTTGGTTAGGTTTAGGTGCAAGGGTAAGGGGGTTAAGTTTAGGGTTGGTCCTCTATGTCATGGTGTAAGGTTAGGTTTTGGAAAAGGGTTACATAAACTGAAAAAAAAGACACTTCCTGGGTTACCCCGGTGAGATGCTGCCTATTATCAGTGATAATAATGATAACAACGTACCTTTAAACCTACTAGGAGATTATAACAACTACTTTGTAATAACGGCCATTCAATGGACTAATATCACCCGAAGCCGCTCGTTTAATACACAGTACAATACT
Source organism: Garcialebias charrua (assembly GCA_038048925.1). Classification (NCBI taxonomy): domain Eukaryota; kingdom Metazoa; phylum Chordata; class Actinopteri; order Cyprinodontiformes; family Rivulidae; genus Garcialebias; species Garcialebias charrua. The sequence goes on from JBBPBX010007987.1 coordinate 19,221, forward strand.
GTTTTTTTACAAAGTACTCAATTCCATGTCTGGCTTCTCTCTCAAAGCTTCAGATAAAATCACTGACGACATTCATAATGTGAGGTTTGTGTCAGAGTTAATATGTGCTGACTATGGAGAAGGAGGCTCCTCAGAGGGATGAGGATGGTAACACATGGCCAGCATTCTAATCCATCTGACCTTTGGGTCCCCCAGTATTCACCAAGCATCGCCTGACTCTGCAGCCGTCACCTCTGCCTGCTCCTTGAGACGAAGCAGAAGGTTACAGAGAATTACATGCAGATGAGTGGGGTTGTATCAGCTGTTTAAGCCACAAGTGGGAAAACAGGCTCTCACAATGCAGTTCCACCTACTGAGCCTCACGCATTTTCAAGCTTCTCCATGTCTCTCACTCTCCAGGTCAGCATGGCTGAAGAGAGTGTTACTTGGCTGTTGGAGGTGTTGAGATTTAATCCCATCTCCTCCCACTTCGGCAGCTATGTGATATCACTGCGTCCCTTCACTCTCTTTTAAATTTCAGGAGGATGATTAAATTCTTGCAAGCTGCTAAAGCTTTCAAAGCTTTACAATCATAAAGAATGAACTTTCTTGTCTTTACAATCATACTTTAAATTTAAGCTTGTATGAAGAAAGCACTGTAAACTAAAAGGATGGGGGGTGAGGGGGACTAAGAGTAAAATGAAGATATCATTAAGGAGATTGTTTCTCCAGTGTGAGTTTCATGTCCTGCTTCAGCCAGGAGAAGGTCACTCATGAGAAGGACACATTGGACACAGCTCACTATCGGGCATAATGGGAAAATGCTTGAGTGATGTAAGTGTGTGTGTCCGTGTGTGATTGTGTGCCCGCTGGGCCTTGAGCCAAAGTAGCTGAGGACATTTTTAGTCCTTTGGCCTGCCTGACCTCAAAGTGTCATGAGTTAGCAGAGATAGAGTTGAGGCCATGTTACTTTATGAGCCAATCTTAGCCCGGGAAGTCGTCTCGGCAGCTCCGGTAACAATGGCTCCGGGGCAGGAGTGAAGGATAGGCTAGCGGATCGAGGAATTAGACATTTATAAAGCTTCCATGAGCAGGCAGTGAAGTGATAAGCTCCAACAACTCAAACAGTGCAGACTTCTATCTCATACAGGGATTCTGTAAACATGGCTGCTGTTGCAGGAACCAGAGAAGTTCATGGAAAGCCCACCCCACCCCTCTTTGTTTTCAACGTCACTCCATCGTAGGCACTTTATTGCATAAACCAACAGAAAACTGCAAACTACGACCCTAAGATCTACGGATGAATGCCAAATAATGTGTAAAGTTGTGTTGTAAATGTAGGGAGAGCGCCGAGTGTGTGGTGTTGTACTGACATTAGCTGTGTTTCCATCCATTTTCATTTCGATTTTTGAGCTAATTTTTGAAATCTCGCAAATATGTAAATACAAATTAATGCGAAGCAGAAGTGTTTCCATCTGCTGGCTTGAAGCGCATCTACCAAGCCACGCACAGCGTCATTACGTCAGACGTCAGCGTCATTACGTCAGACGTCGGCACTGCGCATGTCTACAGTAAACAGGAAGTAGCAGTTGAAAACAGAACCTGGCCACACATCTCGTCAAAAAGGAGAGAATATTTCAGGTACGTGTTGCTATCGGTCGAGTTGTATTTATTCTGTCATACAAACTAGTTTTAGCGATGTTACATGTTGTCCGGAGCGGAAACAGCTGATCAGTCACGTGACGTGAATGTTCGCTTCGGCAGCACGAGTCGGCAAATGTGTTTCCATCTGTCGCTGTGCGCATCTGCTCATTTTCGAACATCCCAAAAACCACCTCAAGCGAGCGTATAAACTTTTTGGCGAACTTGAGAAAGTAAATACGGATTTTGCCGTTTCCATTAAGCTTTTCTGCTGCGATACTTCAAAATGCGCACCTAGAAACCTTGATGGAAACACGGCTATTGGTAACCATGTCACACTCACTCTGAAGGACATGGAAAATATGAGCACAGCTGACAGCTGAAAGTCAGCCTCTCAGATTTGCAGACATACATTTCCCATGTTTACCAAGTACAAAGGTTTTATTTTTCCATTTTCAAATGTCCCATTCTGTGTGTTTGTAAGCACATCATAGGAAATTTGGAACAAGAAGACGCTCTCTGAAGGCTCCGTAAAGTAACCATTGCTCACCGCTGAGGATGAAGGACAACAGTGTTTTGCTTGTGTCTGCTGGTGTTTGTCTGGAGCATTAGCAAAACATCTCATGAACCACTACAGGGGTTTTAATGAAAGTTTCACCATAAAGAGCTGTTTGGACTGCTAAGAGTCAGCCTAAATCATAATACTAAAACTAAGCAACCTTAACAAAAAGACAAAAATGGCTACTACAACCCAAACAATTTAACATATAATGGTACAAGCCATGGCGTGAGAATGGCTGAGAGTTATTCACAACACATTTTCTGAGCAGCAACTGATCACAAATTAAATCTGTCTGTAAAACTTTGCTACTAACTTTTGGACTCGACCCAGTTCAAGAGGCCTGCCACTGCTAATCGACATACACCAACAGAAAACAGGCTATGATACGTTGCTCGTTACAGATACTGAACTGATATTGGCTGTGACAGTAGCTGAGGGTCATTCCCATATGCTCCAAGCTCTGACAGATTCAATTCAAGGATTCAAGATTCTTTATTTGGCATTCACATTGCATGTAGTACATGAGGTGGAACAAAATTATGTACACAGGATTCCAGTTACCCAAAGATAGCAAAACTATAAAGTGTAAAAAGAAACAGTAAATAAGGATCTAAGATATAAACTAAGAAATACACTAAACAAATGCCCAACGGTAAAAGATCGATATACTCTAGTCACTAATAGTGCAAAACAGTACACCAAACAGCACAATTCTGTCCGGCTATAATTTACACACTGAATGTGAGGACTAACATAAAATAAACTAACATAAACTGAAGGTTATGCACCATAACCCATGTTCCCTGAAGGAAGGGAACGAGGTGCAACATATGACTATGGGAATTGCGCCCCCGCGCGGTTCACCTGAAGTAATACAATCACGCCTTTTAAGGCAGGTGGACATCAGCAAGGAGGCCCCGCCCTCTTTGCATAAAAGGGACTGACGCCCCACCTTCATCCTCCAAGTGCACTTCACCGAGGTTGGGCATTGAAAGGGAAAACATGTGTTGTACCTTGTTCCCTTCCTTCAGGGAACATGGGTTATGGTGCATAACCTTCAGTTCCCTTATCAGTCAGTTCACTCAGTGCAACATATGACTATGGGAACATAATTCAATCACCCCCTGGAAATGCTCTGGAAATGCATGCTTGTGAGAACTTATGCCTTACTACAGGTGCCAGCTCCTCGTTACTCTGTGGTAGAGAGAACAGCTTGAGTCACGTCATGTGCTGTGACATCTAGACTGTAGTGTTTCACAAACGTGTTTGATGATGCCCAGTTAGCAGCTGCACATATATCTGCTACTGGGACACATCTGAATAAGGTCCAGGAAGTAGCCAGGCCTCTAGTTGAGTGAGCATGTACCCCACTGGGCACCTGCTGACCTTTGCTGCTGGATGCCCTCTTAATGGTCTCAATCACCCAGTGTGAGAGGTTATGTTTTGACAGGGCTCTGCTTGTAGCGGGATTAGCAAAGCAAACAACCAACTGGTTTGTTTTGCGCCAACTGTTAGTTCTCTCCATGTAGGCACCCAGGGCCCTAACAGGGCAGAGCGCGTTCAGCCGCCTCTGTTCTGCAGTCAGAACAGGAGGAGGAGGAAAAGCTGATAGTTCGAAGTCCAGACTCCTGGGATTTAGAGTCGGGACTTTTGGCACGTATGCAAAGTTTGGACGCTGGGTAACTTTTGACCCGTCTAGGGCAAATCTGGTACACATTGGATGTACCGATAAAGCGCGAAGGTCCCCCACATGCTTTGCTGAGTACAAAGCCAGGAGCAATGCAGTCTTATAAGATAACAAGTCTATATTAATGCTGCAATAGGCTCAAATGGTGGGTCACACAATGCGTCTAGCACAAGAAGGAGGTCCCACTGAGGGGCCAAAACCCTGCTCAGGGGCCTCTTCCTTAGCACGCCCTTCATAAAACATATCATGAGAGGGTGGGCACCAGGGGATCTACCTCCCCATGCTTCGTGGCACGTCGAGATGGCTGATAAAAAGACCTTAATGGTGAAAAAAGAGCAACCTTTCTCCAGCAGGTCCTGCAGAAAGGTGAGGAGCTGGACCAAGTCACAGGAATATGAGATAATATTCCTCTCTAGACATCAGATCTCAAAAACACGCCACTTGCGAGCGTAGAGGGTCTGAGTAGACTGTGCTCTCGCTCCCTGTATTGTGTTTACACATTACTGGGCAGGCCGGAAGCCATTAGCCGGTCCTGCTCAGCGGTCAGGCCCAGAGCTGCCACAGTTCTGGGCGTGGATGCAGGATCTGCCCATGGGCCTGGGTCAGCAGGTCCCTGTGAAGGGGTAGCTGCCATGGTGTCCCCGCCAGGAGTGAAATCACTTCTGGGAACCATGCTTTTTGTGGCCACTTGAGGGCTATCAGTATCAGAGAGAGAGAGCCCCTGCGTACACGTTTCAACGTCGCCTGAATCAAGGGGACAGGTGGAAGTGCGTAATACCGTCTCCCCGTTGGCCAGCTGTACGTCAGGGCATCTATCCCCAGTGGTGCATCTATGTCCCTCTTCAAATGATACAAGACGTAGTGCGTGTTGTCGCTACAAGCGAACAGACCTGCGTCTGCCCTTCCGTATCGTGCCTAGATCCGGTCCACGATACGTGGGTTCAGGCGCCATTCTGGAGGGAGAAGGGACCCTCTTGAGAGGGCATCTGCCCTGTGATTTAGCTCGCCTGGCACGTGGGTTGCCCTCAGTGACAAAACCCAGGAGCTGCACCATGTGAGCAATTTCTGTGTCAACCTCAGGAGGGGTTGGGACCATGTCCCCCCTCCTTGCTGATGTAGGCCACAGTGCACCTGTTGTCCGATCTTTTCAGGACAGGTTGGTGTGCAATTAGCTCCTTCCTGAAGAGGTGTTTCAAGGACAAAAACACTGCCAGGTGTTCCAGGAAAATCATGTGGAGCCGGGTCTCCTGTTAGTTCCAGACCCCATGGGTCTGCTGGTTCCTGCAGAGCCCCTCCCCCCACCCTGTTTTTGACGTATCCGTCGTCACAAGGACCCAAAACCATACCCTGCCCAGCGTGATGCCTTTGCTGAACACTGTGGGGTCTCTCCATGGCTCCAGGGCCATCATGCACTCTGAGCTGACCGCCATCCCCCTCGTCTGCTGAGGGGAGCGGCGAGCTAAAGCTGTTTGTTGACCCAAATTTGTAGAGAATGCATATTTGATAAGGCCAGAGGAACGCAAATGCTTCCTGCTGCCAATAACAACAACAATTTAGACGTTCTGGACCAGTTAATCTGAGTTCCTTTAACACAGATACTGGTGGTAAAAGTTCTACCTTTTTTCTCCCTCTGTGGTTGAAGAAGCCTGTAATTACGCGGGTTCGCGCCCCAGCCACTACACACCTTGGGGTGTCTATGAGTGCACACCTAATTCTCCAGCTCCCCGGGTGCTTTCTGGCTGCTCACTGCACCACCTGGTGGTGGTTGGGTTAAATGCAAAGACGAATTTCGTCTGTGTATGGGAAACATACACATATGACAGACAAAGACATTATTATTATTAATTAGGGATGTCCCGATCCGATCACGTGATCGGAAATCGGTCCCGATCACGTGATTTCAGACTCGACTCGAATCGGGCATTACACACCGATCAGGGATCGGATATATATGTGTATATTTATTCTAAACACAAACGGGAATATTATATTAACTGTATGTTGTGTTACAGAGTCAAATTGTCTCGAAACAAAACGTGCACAATATTTTTGCAGCAACGCCTGCCGTAAAGCACTGACTGTCGTAAAAAAGAAGCGGAACGCGGCATTAGCTTTAAGTGGAGGCAGCGATTTATTCTAAACACAAACGGGAATATTATATTAACTGTATGTTGTGTTACAGAGTCAAATTGTCTCGAAACAAAACGTGCACAATATTTTTGCAGCAACCCCTGCCGTAAAGCAGTGACTGTCGTAAAAAAGAAGCGGAACGTGGCATTAGCTTTAAGTGGAGGCAGCGATTTATTCTTAACAAAAATGGGAATATTTTATTAACTGTATGTTGTGTTACAGAGTCAAATTGTCTCGAAACAAAATGTGCACAATATTTTTGCAGCAGCGCCTGCCGTAAAGCAGTGACTGTCGTAAAAAAGACGCGGAACGCGGCATGACTTTTGTGGCCAGTAGGGGTGACATTTTAAAGCTAAAAATATCTAATAAGTTTTAACATTTATTGACATTTTTACAATTTAAGACAAATGAAAAGACCTGGGGCTGCATGTATCAACGGTGCGTACGCACAAAAACGTGGCATTAGCTTTAAGTGGAGGTAGCGATTTATTCTAAACAAACGGGAATATTATATTAACTGTATGTTGTGTTACAGAGTCAAATTGTCTCGAAACAAAACGTGCACAATATTTTTGCAGCAGCGCCTGTCGTAAAGCAGTGACTGTCGTAAAAAAGAAGCGGAACGCGGCATACGCTTGAAGTGGAGGCAGTGATGTCTGTCATGTGGAGAGATTTTAAAGTGGATGACAACGATATTGCGTTTGCAAACTGTGAGATATGTACAGTTCGTATTTGAAGAGGAGGTACAGTTCGTATTTCAAGAGGAGGTACAGACAGTTCGTATTTCAAGAGGAGGTAATAATAATAATAATAATGAATTCAATTTATAATGCACTTTTCATTAATAAAAATCTCAAAGTGCTAGGTAAGGAAAAGGCTGCATTTAACACAACAACCTAAGTTTCTTATTTGTTTACATGCCTGCTCAGTATTTTAAGTTGAGCTGCTTATTTTAAATTATACATTTTTATTTCATACTGTTACACTAAACTTCAATGTGAATAATTTTTTTTAAATCTTATTACGGTACTTGATTGTTCAATCTACCTCACAGAAGTACTCTGTTAAATATTAAGGTAAATAATATAAAGATTAAGGGACATCTGGATCTGTTTCTTTTTTTTCCCTTCATTTTAAAAATGTATTTTAGAAGTATCGGATCGGGACTCGAAATCGGCCAATTCTCAAATTAAAGGACTCGGACTCGGGGTAAAAAAACCTGATCGGGACATCCCTACCTGTAATGGTGCAGGGACAGCTTTGGATCATGCAGACCTCTGCCTTCTCTCTGCACCGTGGGAGAAATATTGGGTTGACCCATGACTTCTGCACCGAAACGCTAAAAGACCATGTGGCTTTATTGGTGCTTTAAAACAACATTTTGTTTTTATTGCACAAACAGGGGAACATGTTTTGTGTTTTAACGAACATCTTTGTCCCCTGAACCAGGGTCTCTTGGACTCTGGAGAGGTTTGAATATGTGTGGCTTTCCTTTTCCCATGGGTGGAAAAGCCCTGATCAGTGAGGATGTTGGCCAGATTTAATCCCAGAAAAACAGTAATCTGGGATAGAGAACAACTGCTTCTTTCCAGGTTTATGACAAAACCTAGTGATTTCAGGCGAGACATCACTTTGTCAGTGTGTGCTTTCGCCAGGACCTTGCTGACCCCTAGGATCAACAAATCGTCTGGATAATTCAACACTCGGACGCCCTGGCTCCTCATAGGGGCCATTGTAGGCGCTTATTGTTGACGTAATCCCTTGGAGAAGAGGGGAAGACGTCTGACAACCTGAAGTCTGTACCCATAAACAGAGGTACCCATAACCCATTGTGATGAGTTGCGCGTTGCCCAGGCTCTCGCGTGAGCGGCGAGCCCGGCGGGCATGTTCAATCAAGACTTTTGTTTGTTTCAGGAGAGGTAGGGATGAGTGAGTTGCCCCCACTTTTGTGTCCAACTGAGGAATTGTTTGACCCTCTGGCGGTGTCGAGGGGTCTGTCGGCAACAGGTCACCCCTTGCTCCCTCGTGTGGGCTCATTGGGTCCTTTGATGGACAGAGTTTTATTAGAGGGGTGTCGGCTACCTGTGTGAGACGGCTCCCCGCGCTCTATATTGACACTGATTGCATTAAAAAAATGTGGGGTTTTCCCTTTAATGCTGAGTCGTGACACAGAACGGTTTGAGCAGTTTGAGACTTTATTGTCATGGCTGAAGGGCAATTTCACTTTATTACACAAACATTTGAGTGTTCTTGTGTGTCTAAACGTTTTGGACCGGTTAATCTGTGCTCCTGTAACACAGATACTGGTGGTAAAAGTTTTGCCTTTTCTCACCCTCTTTGGGTGAAAATGCCTGTAATTGTACAGGGATAGCACTGGATCATGCAGGCCTCTGCTTTCTCTCTGCACCGTGGGAGAAGTACTGGGTTGACCCGTGACTTCTGTACAGAAACGCTAAAACACTATGTGGTTTTATTGGTGCTTTAAAACAACATTTTGTTTTTATTGCACAAACAGGGAAACATGTTTTGTGGTTTAACGAACATCTTTGTCCCTTCCACCAGGGTCTCTTGGACCCCGGGGAGGTTTGAATATGTGTGGCTTGGAAAAGCCCGGATCAATGAGGATGTTGGTCACCGGTGTCACTGTGCGACATCCGCTTCAGTCCTGCTTTTACCCAGAGCGATTGCTGATGCGCCCGAAGGGCGGGCAGTAAAGTCTGCCGTCCTGTGGGCCTCATCCAGCGGCTCTGCCGTCTTCTCCCTTGTTGGTAGCCTCCTGCAGTTCCTGTAGCTTTTCTGCCTGGTGAGGCTGCAGCATCAAGGCCGTGTGGACCACGGGGCACTGTGCGCGCTAGATCCTTTCCAGCCGCACTGCTAAAGACGACATGGTTTGCTGGGTAGGGCTTGGTGGCTGAAGTTCTGGATGTGAGACAGACCCGTCAGTTCCCTGCCCTCCCAGTCCAGAACTGGGAGAAGGAAGAGGGGATGGTGGCCGCCCTGGGTGCCGACCCTGACCGCGTGAACCCAGTTAAAAAACCTGGGGACACGGGCGTGTCGTGCCTCACCAAGGTTGCTACCTCGGGAGGAATAATTACCCGCCAACCTTGACTCTTGTTGTCCCGGTGGGGGCGTAGGTCTTGGCACCTGAGAGGCTCAGCTATTCTGTGGCACAGGTCAAGCAGAGCTGGAGTGGATCTGTCAGCTTCGACAAGCACCATTGCAGCTTGTTGTGAAAAGTCCATTGCTCCATCCTCGACGCCTTGCTCCGTCGTTGGAGGCGTCGTCGGGGACAGTAGTTAGCTTTTCCTCTGTTTGGAGGAGATTCCCTCTGCTTGCCCTTGTCCACTCCATCAGGGTTCCTCGAACTCTGACATGGTTAACGTCTGAGAGCCATCCTTTAGCCCGTAGGTGAATAAGCTCTCAGCGTCACGATGTTCTCGTTGTGGGTGTATGGAAACTACCAGTCAGCGTAGCTGAACAGGTAAGCATAAATTCCTCCTCCTAGACTGTGCTGGTCGGAGAGCCTCCTCGTTAGCAGGAGCTAAACGTAAAGGTACTTGTGAACCCGCTAGCAATGCTAATCGGGCCGTCGAGCAACGCAGCAATCGGTAGACAAACTTAGTTAGCAGCTGTGGGATGAACTCTATCATCGATTCGGCTACACAGGATAGTGAAACAGACAGAACATGAGAAGGTTAGTTAGCAAGCTAGACTAAGCAGTTTTTCACATACCTCACAATGGAGTCCTTCGTTGTCCGCTTGTGGCCGCGCTAATCGTGTTAGCAGCACTAGACGAGCCTGGCATCCTCCTCGCGCTGTCATGGGAGCTCTTGGTTAGCCGGGCTAACCGTGGGGAGCTAGCTAGTTAGCAGCGGAGTTCTTCTATTTCCACTTGCCTTTCTCCGGAGCTATCCGCGAGAAAAAAGCATCAAGTGTTTTCGCGTGTAGCATCCCTAAGCAGACCGGACAGGCCTTGTGGGTGTCCGTTGCTGAAAGAGATAGCCACATCCGTTAGGGCAGGCTCGGGAGCCGGGGCTCGCTGGCCTGCTGGTCTGGTTGGAGTTCTTCGACTTCCTCTTGCTCTTCTCTGGAGCCATGGCCGAGAAGAGACGTCGAGTTGTAATCAGTTAGCCATCCACTAAACGTGGTCCGAAGAAGTCCTCTCACTGAGCTGCTCGCGGGGGCTAGCCTGTTAGCTCCGTTAGCTAAGCAGGTAGCGTGTGGCGCAGTTAGAGTCCCAATAACTGAGCGGCGAAACAGCAGAAAAATAAAATGTCGAAAGTCAAGTCAACGACACTAGGTTAGCCTCCCGCTAACCCTAGCGCTCGCAGGGAAGTCCTCAGTGACTCTCTGGGCAGGGAGCGTGCTCACGTCCAGTGGAGCGATCCAGTCACAGAGAGTCCTGCGAAGTTCAAGTGTGAAGCGAGGTGAAGGGCAAAAGAGAATGAGGGTGGGGCGACAGCGGCTTTTAAGCAAAGAGGGCGGGGCCTCATTGCTGGCGCTGATGCCCACCTGCCTTAAAAGGCGTGATTGTGTTACTTCAGGTGAACCGCGGGGTGGGGTGGGGGGGGCAATTCCCATAGTCATATGTTGCACTGAGTGAACTGACTGATGAGGGAACTAGGATAGATTCAAAGCATGCAACAAACATACAGAAACAAGGCACCAAAAGTGAAAAATAAATCTGCAGCAGCATGGTCCTATTGGCAGAGTGGTTCTGATGACAGTGAGGTTATCTAAAACATGGTCCATTTAGCACCATGACACTTTTAGCGGCGTGGTCTTGTTAGCAACATTAGCAGGTCTAGTTAGCAGGTCCTGTCAGTGCTTGATGATAATAAGGACCACAGCTGCTGCCTTCTCAGACTGCCCTCCAGAACTTGGTCCAGCAGACAGAGAACATCCAAGGTTCCCCCACAGAACCAAGCCGGTACGCATAGTTCGGTTTGTGTAGGGAGATGGAGGATCATGGAGACAGCCACCATGACAGGCCTGAACCAGAGGCTAGACGGACTGAACCATGATGGCAGGATGGCAAGGCAGCGACACAGAAAACTCCATAAGTGTGTTGCTGTCATACCCGTACTGTGGATGTGCAGTGTAGCCACCACCCACCTCCCCCCAAAAAGTTAAAACAAAACAACAGGAACAAAAATGTATCGAGTTCACCGGGAGCCTGTGAAGCTGCGACTCGGCTGAGCGCGGCCATCTTGGCAGGTCAAGATCTCAGGATCTGTTGCAGGAATGTTGTTTTCGAGGTCTGACCCAAATGGCTGCAGCTCTGCCATGTATCAATATCAGATGATCTTATTAAACTCTGTCTTGAAAGATGGCAGGTGATTTGCATGTGTTTAACGAACACTAGGTTTTAATTTTTGTATCAGTTTTGATAGAACAGAAAGTTCTAAATGACGTTGCTTACAGTGATTCAGATACAGCAGGAATGACAATTCAGGTATTTAATTTGTTTATTTAGTGCAGCAGTGATGAAAATAATGAAAAAAGTTAACTTGATTATAAGCCAGTTCACAACGCTGCACAAATGTAAATCATTAAATCACAAAGCCAGATGGTGCAGTTTAAAGCATTGTGGGCCCTAGGGCAAAATACTAGTATTTCCACAAATCTGAAGAAGAAAAAAAACCTCACACACCTTATGTCCATTCAGATGACAATCAGATGAAAATCTACGTGTTGACAGTATTTGAACTGAGTGTTTGTACCCGACTTGGGGGCCTCTCGTTATCAGGAAACGAACACGACTCAGCCCGAGCATCCTGTCACTCTCCTGGTAACAAGATAACTGCTTGTTACCCTCTTAAAGCGCAGAGATAAAACGGGCCATCTGCTATCTCTGGTTGAACACCTCCGCTTTGGACAGACAGACAGACAGACAGACAGACAGACAGACAGACAGACAGACAGACAGACAGACAGACAGACAGACAGACAGACAGACAGACAGACAGACAGACAGACAGCTGCAGTCAGAGATTTATTGAAAATACTCACAAAACTTCCAGGAGGTGGGCTGAATCCATGCAAGCACCTGAAACAAATGCTGTCTTTCTGTCTCTGTCTGTCTGTCTTTGTCTCTGTCTGTCTGTCTGTCTGTCTGTCTCCACCATGCTCTGATGCGCGTCACGTCGCTCTGCCCTTTGCTTTGGAGCATCAGTGTCAACACCACGTTCCTCTGTGGATCTCAGCTGTGACACGTTCTTCTCACGTCTCCATGCACGCTGCAGCAGCCGTGCCCCCATCCCCCCCATCCTGTCAGCGATCAAATAAAATCCCCTCAAAGTAACACGATGGAGAAATGTCAGACGGTGCTGAGGTCAGGACGCAGTGCTCACTGGTTCATTACGCGTCGTTTCGTTGTGTTTTTGTTAATAAATTTGAAGGACTATGATCCAACAGCTGCAGTGACCTGCTTCCTGTTGAGCTCCAAAGGTGCTTTGATGGAGCTAAAATTAGGGTTCATACACACTCATAGCCTTTATTTTCTCATCTCCCCATGCAAGTGTTTGACTGTCTGCCTGTTAGCAAAATATATCATGAACCAAAAGTTGTATTCTATTGAAACTCAATAATGTATCACTGGACACACATCTACAACCCAATCAAGATGGCTGCCTGTAATGGTCAATTCAATAAAACACAAACATGTCAGTAACTCAGTCAGTTTTACTGATGTTGAGCTCAAATTTGATGTGTTAGTAGCTGAGAGTCATAACCAACACACGATTGAAACACTGACAGATTGAGAAAATTCTAACAACCGCATTTTCCGGTGTATAGGTCGCACCTTTTTATGTTTTTTTTTCAAGGCCTGCGACCTATACACAGGTGCGACCTATATATGGCTTGTTATCACTTTCGGCGAAACAAATTTTTAAATCCAGCTCATTTCACAATTACGTTCATTTATTAAGGAAAAGTTCAGCTCAGACATATATTTGCTATAATTTTTATCAAACAAATAATTGTTTTTAAGTGTTAATCTTCTTAAAAGCCTTGCTGTGCGCTCCTGTGGCAGACATTTGCAGCAGAGCTAAACGTAGGTGCGACCTATACACCAGTGCGACCTATCTAGGGATTTTTCCAATCTATTGGTGATAATTGGACAATGCGACCTATACACAGGTGCGACCTATACACCAGAAAATACTGAATATTACAAGAGATTATGTTATTTCAAATACAATCTTGGTTTAATGTGAATACTAGTAGGTGATAGTCATGTCTTCAACAAATGCTTTGCCTTTATTATTATTACTGAGGCATTTATCAAACCCAACATGATTAAGATGAGCCTGTCTACTTCTTCTCACATAAAGATGGTTAAAAATACTTTTTGGGACATAAATCATATGAGAGAAATCCTCTCCCTACATTAAAGGCTGTCAGCACATCATCTGGTCTCCTGAGGAGCTAAAAACAACCACAGAGATGAAACAGTCTTCTTTTAAATATTAGATTAAATGTAAAGGAAACTGGGTTTCTGCTGCCTCTGGGTGGAGCGATGATCTGGTACAGTGGAGAGGAGACACTCGTGTGACTGTATCTGCGCATGTGGGCACATGTCGTTAAAATGACTGGCAGGATTTGCAATGAGAACTGTGCTCTTTGGGGAGAATTACATCATTAAAACGGTGCAGCTGAGCCCACCTAAACTGCTAAATGAGCCCTCAGTGGATGCTGGGTCATCTTCCATGTGATGCAACACTTTGGTCCTGCCTCGCGATGCGTTACCACGGTTATCAGCAGCTGATGTGACATTTTGTTTGTTAGTTTAGTGTGTGCATGTGTGTTTTAATATATGAATACATTTTGTGTAAATAATGAACACCTCATACACATGTGGTCAGGAATTTAACAAGACCAGCTGAAACATTAACACAATCAATTGATTATTTTCTGCTTAACGTCGCAGTGGAAGTGTAGCTGCTGCGGAATACAAATGTAACACGTTGTTAGTGATTATTCTGACATCCATCCATTATCTTTTCCAACTTCCTTTTTGGGTCGTGGGAGTCACTGGTGCCAATATCCAGCAGTCACTGTGCGAGAGGCGGGGGACACCCTGGACAGGTCTCCAGTCCATCAAAGGGACACATAGAGACAAACGAGACAAACAACCATTCACTTTCTCACTCGCATTTAGAGGCAATTTAGAGTTACCAGTCAGCCTAACATGCATCTCTGGGAGAAAACCAGAGTACCCAGAAAAAGCCCACACAGGCACGGAGAGAACCCACAAACTCCATCCACAAAAGTCTCGGCCCTGGATTTGGACGGGTGACCTTCCCACTAAAAAGGCAACAGCTCTACCAACTGTGCCACCGTGCTGCCATTATTCAGACTTGTTCGATTTAAACATTTGTTAACCAGACTGGCTGTGAAACATGCTCTGCTAACGGTTCTGTCAGGCTACGTTAAAAAGATTCCCCTCAGTGCAGCAGATGCTTGGAAGTGTCTTATTCAGCTGCTGTCAGACTGAACAACTCAGTTTTCAAACATGTTTTAGTGGTTGCTGGTCTTTATGAGCCCGTACCCAGCTCCTGGTGACAGTTCCTGTTTGCTCTTGTGCATCAAAAAGTTGTAACTGAGATGATCCAGTCTTCTCTCCCCAGAACAGCTGTCAGGGCCTTTGTTGGCCTGGACATGTTCTGTTTGTGGGGCACTGCAAGATTTTCAGTCATTTCAGGAAACCTGAAGGCACCTCTGATCTAGACAAACAGACAAACATTAATTGTTTTGAACACCATGAAACATTAATCTTGAGTTACTGCTGATTATGGGAGCTGCCAGGTGGGTTCTGAAGTTGAAGTAGGAGGTTATTTTTCCAACACGTAAGTAAAAATATGACTTTTAGTTTCACAGACAACTTTCACTAGTAGACCTTATTTGATAAGCAATTAATTCAGCTAAAAACCATACAAATCCTGTAGCCTGTTTAGTTTTTATAATAAATTAAAACAATGTGATGACACACAGCCATTATATTTACACTACAATGCATTCTGGTAAATGACATAGCCAGGTTGCTCTGGTGTGAGTTCCATTCAGCTTGATGTTAATGTTGGACATTATCTGACGTTCAGCCCTTTAATTTGATAGAGAGAAGAATGCAAAAATGACTCGTTGTTGTGTAAGCTACAAGCTAAAAGGTGTTTGTTCAGCGCTAATAAATGAAACATAACAAGTTGTTCATGTTTGATTGTTTCAATCCATATTTTCTCTGCTACAACCAATGTACGCCATTGCCCTGGAGCGCACTGCACCGGTAAAATATTGGCAACATTAAAAACTATATTTATCATATTTTATACTTAAAAAGTAAATAGGAGTTTTCACATGTCAAAAACAATAACTTTAAGTAAAATAAAGAAATAACATATCGAGGTCAATATGTGCAAGTAGTCATTTAAATGAAATACAAAGAATATAAAGACTGGGTCAACAGTAGAATGCTCAGTGGTTAGGCTGTTGATCAGCTTAGTTTAAGATTTTAGATTTCATACTGAAAGAATAAAAATAATCTTATTTAATAATTGGTTCCTTTTAAAGAATGATAGTCCTACGTGTTTTGGACAATAGTTAATTTGAGAATATGGTAAAAGTATTGTTATTTACTGATGGCAGAGTTTAATAGTGTTTAAAGCTACCACTGATCTTTACATTTAATGCCTTTATTATTTTAATGGTGTGTGGATCGTGCTGGTTTTCACTCCTACACAATTTTTAAAATTATAGCAGAGAAGACACAAATATGTTATCAAGATAAGTGTGGGTTCAAAGGCTGAATGGATAAAAGCTTCATCAAGGTTTCCATGCTCACATGTTCAAAGACACTGAAAAGCTGCCAACACCCACCACACTTGTATCCATACAATTTCTGATTCAATTGTGCCAATATTTGACTCACAGGTTCACAGTTTCACAACTCAATGCAACTAGGGGCAACAATGTGCTGCTTTTTCAACTGCCTACCTGTACGAAAACAAGTTTGAGTAATTTATCTTCGATTGTTCTGATAGTACTTGGATTTTTTTTCCCTTGTACTTTGGGGGTATGGGGGCCGAGGTACGGTAGAGGCAGGGCGGCCGACTCGGGACCCGAAAGACCCAGGCCCAATCCGTAGCCATTCCCACATGTCGTGGTGTCTCTGAGCAAGATGCCCTTTTCATTCCAGCTTTATTTATACAGGTTAATCCCATTGAGTCTCTGGGACTCATTCACAAGAAAGACCTGATTTTAAAAAGAGTGATGACAGAAGACGATTATAAAAGGAAGCATACAAATTGGGAAGAACAAGTGAAAGAAAATGATATAAAAATAAACAGCTAGGCTGTAAGGTGATGTAGAAATTTCAAAAAAGGAATGTCTGCATTGGTTTTTGCCAGGAACTTAGCTGATGTTTAAAGGAGACCAAATATTGGTTTTATAAATTTTTATGGTATGTCTGTGGGCTATCCAGACCATGTTCATTCAATTTAATGCACAAAATAATTCTTAGATAATAAAATATCCCCTTTCTAGTTGTGCCTTTTCTCACTTCCGATCTGAACAGGCTGTTTATGATAAGGCCACGCCCTTCAAAAATCTGTTGACATTAACTCCGCCCTCCAAAGGGGACCCTGAGTAAGACCCAGAGGCAGACGCCATTTTGGGCAGGAAAAATGAGGCGCTGACGCGTCGCGTATGCCGCTGAGAAACATCCATATGTTCACCCTCCATGTTAAAAACTCTTCGTTTGACTCTTCGAAAACAAGCAATAACAGGGGACCTGCTCTCAGCGAGCAGGTCCCCGGTTCAAATCCCGGTCCGGGGGCCTTTCTGGGTGGAGTTTGCATGTTCTCTCCGTGCATGCGTGGGTTTTCTCCGGGTGCTCCGGTTTCCTCCCACAGTCCAAAAACATGCATGTTAGGCTGATTGGTAACTCTAAATTGACCCTGGGTGTGAGTGAGACAGGTCCCTCTTGTAAATGAGTCCCCGTGGCTCAACGAGGCTAGCCTGTATAAATAACGGTTGAATGAATGAAAAAAAAAAAAAAAGGCTGCAGAGTAACACACTGGCTGCTAACTGCTATACACGCTCTCTCTAGCGGGGACCGCTTTTTTCACGGACCACATCCGGCGCGGACCGGATATGGTCCGCGAGCAGTCGTCCGGTTGATTTAAGAGCCCGTAAATAAGTTTTTTCGTTGATAGATAATTAGTTATTAGCGGTACTGCATTTTAACAACAACGAAACATCGAACTCTAGTAGCCATTGTGCTGAGATGAACTCAGGAAAAACAACTGTGACGTCTTTTATACTGAAGTGGGTGGAGCCACACCAGGGGTTGCTAGGTGAGGGGCTGGACTCAGGTTGGGGTGGGTTGTCCTGGCTCTTGTGACATCACAAGCACCAGGATTTGAAAACGAGACATTTATATCACTGAAAAATAAATATAGTTAGAGGAAATATACCACTGGGTGCATTTTTTTGGACCTAGGACTGTTTTTTCTTAAGAAGTACATAACCAAAGTTGAGTTAAAAAAACATTAAAAAGTGAATTTTGGATCTGTGGTCCCCTTTAAAGCCACTTAGAGAGGTCAAGGTCGAGAGCTTCAGATCTATTTGCAAGATATTCATAAGATATGCAAGATACACCCCACTGAACATAAGATAATTTGCAGTGAAAGTGGTCTCCAGATACAAGTAGTTGGGTGTACAGCTGAATGACAACCTCAGATGGGGCAACAACACCACCAGTTTGATCAAGAAAGCTCATCAGAGACTCTACTTCCTCAGGCGGCTGAGGTGAACTGGTCTGGGAAGCTCAGTCCTCACCTCCTTCTATAGGTGTGCAGTGGAGAGCATCCTGTGTTCCAGCATCAACGTGTGGCATGGAGGCTGCACACCTGCAGAAAGAAAAGCTTTACAGAGAGTGGTGAAGGCTGCACAGAAGTCTGTTGGAGTCAGTCTCCCCACTATCACAGACATTTACACCTCCAGATGCAGAAAGAGGGACTCCTGTATCATAAAGGACCCCACTCACCCAGCACACACACACGTTTTGCCCCGATCCTCTCAGGCAGGAGGATGAGGAGCATTAAGTGTAGAACCTGAAAATTATGCACCATAACTCATGTTCCCTGAAGGAAGGGAACGAGGTCCAACATAAATGCTATGGGAAATTGCGCTCCGTGCGGTTACCTGAAGGAATACAATCACGCCTTTACGGCAGGGGCGTCAGCGTCGCGCCAGAGGCCCCGCCCTCTGGGTACTTAAGCCGCTGACGCCCATCCATCGATCTCCAAAATGCACTTCACCGAGCTTTCAGCATTGAAAGGGCCAGGTATGTTGCACCTCGTTCCCTTCCTTCAGGGAACATGAGTTATGGTGCATAACTTTCAGTTCCCTTATCAGTCATGTCACTCGGTGCAACATAAATGCTATGGGAACGTAATTCATTCACGCCCTTGAAATGCTCAGTAAAATGCATCCTAGTGTGAACGTCCGCCTTTATTCAATAGGCATCTCAAGGCCGCTTTCTACTGTGTGTTAGAAAGGACAGCCTGATTGACATCACACGCAGTAACATCCAAACTCTAATGCTTTGCAAATGTGTTCATTGAGCTCCAGTTCGCAGTAGCACAGATGTCTGCAACTGGTACACCCTTAAACAGTGACCACGAGGTGGCCAAGCCCTGAGTGGAGTGGGTACACACTCCAGAGGACACCTGTTGACCTTTGCTACTATATGCCCTTTTTATGGCCTCAGTCACCCAATGTGAGAGGCACTGTTTTGATAGGGCCTTTCCTGTAGCTGGTGCAGCAAAGCACACAAACAGTTGATTTGTTTTTCTCCATTCGGCTGTTCTCTGCATGTAAGTGCTTAAACCTATCATGATGTAGAGAGCCTTCAGCCTTTCTTGTTCCTGAGTGAGGATAGGAGCAGGTGGAAAAGAAGAGAGATCAAAGTCCAGACTTCTGGGGTTTAAAGTCAAAACCTTGGGGATATATGCAGGATTAGGCCTTAGGGTGACCTTTGACCCATCAGGGACGAACCTGGTACACATTGGATGTACGGACAAAGCGTGGAGGTCACCCACACATTTTGCCGAGCAAAGAGCCAGGAGAAGAGCGGTCTTATAAGATAATAAATCTATCTTAATGTCGCTCAGTGGTTCGAATTAGGGGTTACAGAGAGCCCCCAAGACCATACTAAGATCCCATCCAGGGGTCAAAATCCTTCTGGGAGGGTCTCTTCCTTAGCACGCCCTTCATAAATCTTATTAGGAGCAGGTGCGCGCCAGGCGTCCTGCTCCCCCAGCCCTTGTGACAAGCTGAAATTGTAGATTGTAGACACCTTAATCATTGAGAAAGAGTGAACTTTCTCCAACAAGTCCTGAAGAAAGGTGAGGAGCTGGGTCAAGTCACATGAATAAGAAATAATATTTATTTCTGTGCACCAAGCTTCAAAAATATGCCATTTCCGGACATAGAGAGACTGTGTTGACATAGCTCGTGCGCTTTGAATGGTTTTTACCACGTTCTCTGGCAGGCCTGAGGTCACCAGTTTGTTCTTCTCCGCCACCAAGCTGAAATTAGCCACAGTTCTCAGCCTTATCGGCGAAACTGTTCCTTCTGGTGACGTGGAGGATCCCTGGAGAGGAGCAGGTGGTGGAACCAGCTCTCCCTCAAAAACCCTGATTTCTGTGGTCCTTTGAAGGCCAACCACGTTAGGGAGAGGGCCTTCCCGCAGATGTACCGCCATACTACTCTGATCGAGAGTGTTTGGAGGCAGAGGCAATCTGCTGTCATTATTAGACAAAAGCTGAACAGAATGTCTGTTTTTCCTGTTTTTGTTGGGGTCATGGGTCGGAGGGGTTGCACGTTTTGTAAACGAGCCGATCTCCTGACTCCAGCCCGTTTCCTGTTTGGGTCAGCACAGTGAGCGCGGTCACATGCTGTAGGATCACTGTTTGAGCATGGCGTGTCACCCATTGAGGATAAGGGGACAGCTTCAGCATGTGTGAGAATGGTGAGATGTGTGGAGTGTGGAGTGTGGAATGTGGAGATGGTCCTTTGTGTTGAGCAGACTTTAGATTGGTTGGTGACAGAGAGTTCAGTCCTCTTTGATTAAAGGGAAGAGGAGTCTGATTTAGCCCTGGTGCCATTTCTGTTCTGCACTGAGTGTTTACACATGCTACAGTTTCATCACAACTGCCTTTGTGAACGTGTGATACTGGTGTTGGCCTGCGGGCTTCTGCCGTGCCCCCCCTCCCCCCGTCCCTTACTGGCGTCCGATGAATAGGTGGCCAGGAAGGTGGGTCGTCAGATTCTGTCGGCGCGCATCCCTGGAGCGCGGACGTGTCACGGGTTTGTTTGATTTGTATATTGCCGGCCCCGTGGTTTAGAACCAAAGGTGGGCATATGAACGCTAGGGACCGCTAATGCGCTAATCCGCTTACAGCGGACCTAACGTTTTTGTCAGCGTAACAGGGAGTGACTAACTTTTATAATTCATAAGCGGATTTGTGCTATTTTTATTTAAAATGCAGTACCGCTAATAACTAATTATCTATCAGTAAAAACGAATAAACTTATTTACAAGCTCTTATGCTGGCTCCGTAGCTGCTTGTTTTGCCTTTTTCCCCTCCCTCACCGTAAAGAGCAGAGAGGAGGGAGGGTTGGAGGGGGAGCAGAGGGGAGAACAGACACGGATCTACCATGTAGGCAAATGATGCCGTTGCTTGGGGCCCCATTTCAGCAGGGGCCCCGGCCCCGCCCCGCCCCGGCCAGTCACCTACATCACTAACATTGCTCATGCTTGTTAATGTACATTTAACATAAAAATAATTATAGTTACGATGAAAACGATCATTAAAAACGCAATACAAAAACCGGTCGATTTCTGTATCCCCCTACTAAAAATGGACTATTCCATCTTGACATCTTCCGGGTCAGAGGTGAACTCGGGGGCTAATTCTGTGGCTAGCTGGTTGTGCTGGGTTTCTTGGATAAATCCGCAGAGAACCCCGCTGTTTCAAGCCAAATTAACGCGGCCGGAGGATTTTATTGTGTGTTTTGTGTCGACCACTCGACGGTGAGTCGTTAGTTTTATGTATTTTAGTTACTTTTCATTAAATCTGTTGACTACCTATAGAATCTTGACATCTTCCGGGTCAGAGGTGAACTGGACGCTAACTCTGTGTCTGGTTGTGCTGGGTTACTAATGGATAAATCCGCAGAGAACCCCGCTGTTTCAAGCCAAATTAACGTGGCCGGAGGATTTTATTGTGTGTTTTGTGTCGGACATCTTCCGGGTCAGAGGTGAACTGGACGCTAACTCTGTGGCTAGCTGGTTGTGCTGGTTTCTTGGATAAATCCGCAGAGAACCCCGCTGTTTCAAGCCAAATTAACGCGGCCGGAGGATTTTATTGTGTGTTTTGTGTCAACCACTCGACGGTGAGTCGTTAGTTTTATGTATTTGGGTTACTTTTATGTATAAATGCGGTGGCGACACACCCGTGTATTTGAGATTTAAAAGTGGTTTTAGGGATTAAAAGATCATTCTCTTTTTTGTTAATTTTGTGGCCGAATAGAATATATGTACGTAAAGTATTAAATAAATCCTTTGATTTTTGTAATTTCATCCTTTTAGGATCATTTTAGTTACTTTTCAGTTGGCAATGTAGTGCAAATATTGCATAACGCTGCCGGCTACCAATTGTCGAATATAAATAGCGGATTAGATTAGCTTCCCCTAATTTTCATAAGACATTTGTGCTTTTGAAATTGTGGACCTAAAAAAATTAATAAGCGTTTTAGAAATTGTGGAACTAAATTTTTTGATTAGCGTTGCCCACCACTGTTTAGAACGGAGCGGGGGCTGGAGCACGTGACACCCTAACCTGTCTCTGTGAGGAGTGACGGGCCTGCTTACAGGCATCTCTGGGCCTGTCTGTTGAAGACAGAACAGAGGCACCCTGTTGGGGTTTATCAATTAGGCTAACACCCCGTGAGACGTGAGGGAGGGGGGGAGGGGGGAGATGGCCCCTGCCCTTTATGTCAGCTGGAAGAACAGAGGGGACCGTTCTGCTGATGTTACTGTGTTTGTTGTTGTTGTTGTTTTTTTTTTGAGTCAAGAAAACAGAGAGGGGCTGTTTTTTTAGCTTTATTCGTGCTTATGTGTAACGACATATTTGACTTTATGTCACTCACAGCAGAAAGAACATGATTTGTGTCTAAAACAAAGTCACCAGCTTTTTGTACCGTGCTACAAACAAAGTCTGGACGTGAAAAGATCATTTCCCGTACCGCGTGGGCGGGTGATCGTGTAAAGTTAAGAAGCGGTCCTGGTTCATCAGGCACGCTTCTGTTTGGTGTCCCGATTCGCCGAGGAGGTTCTGTACCGGTCCGCCTGGCGGGGAACAAATCTGTTCTTACTCCAGGCGTGTTCGGTCCGAGGTGGGCCCGGCGGTGGTCTCTGCCGGTGCTCGACCTCGTACGCCGGCCGCTTTTGCGGTGGGGCACGTGTGGCTGAGTGGTGTCGAGGCTGCGGTGCTCTGCTCCCAGCTGACTCCCTGGGGGGGGGGCGAAGGCTCTCCTGGGGATGCCCACCTGGAGAGCTTCAGCCTGTTTGCGCCTCTGGTCCAGCCTGGTCTGAATTCGATCCAGCGCTTTTCCAAAAAGTCCCGTCGGTTCTATCAAATGGTGGAGAAAAGGAATTTTCTGTCCCTCCGGGAGGTCAGTTAGGGTCATCCACAGATGGCGTATTGCGATGACCACCTCCGCCATTCCTCTGCCTTGTGCAACGACTGCTGTCCCCATCAAGCAGAGCACAAAGTCTGTTGCCCTGCGGGCTTCATCCAGCAACTCCGCGGCAGCTTGCTTGTCTGACGTTACATGGAGCTCCTGTAGTTTTTCAGCCAGGTACACTTGCATAATTGCGGATGCGTTCATTGCGCACGCCGCGAGACCCTGAGCGCTGTAGCATTTCTCGAGCAGAGAAGCCGAAGCTCGACAGGCTTTGCTAGGGAGAGTTGGTTTGGTCCCGGATGACTTGGGAGCCAGATGAGATGCCAGCGTGTCCTCAATTTGAGGCACGTTAGCTATTCCCATTTCATCCATCCCATCCACATCGAGAAACTGCGAGAGCGGAAGCAGCATGGGAGCTCTGGGCTGAGACCAGGTGCGAGTCAGCTCGGTGAGGAAGTCCAGAAAGACGGGCATCCTTTGCCTCGTGGCGGCCTGCTGCTTTGAATAAAAATAATTTCTTGCCAACCTCGTGACTTGTTGACGAGGTGGAGGCTCCGGCCATGGGATCTGTAGTGCGTCCGTTGCTCTGTGACACAAGTCGAACAGAGTAGGGATGAAAAAGTCAGTCTCCGGGAGCACAGGCACCGGGGTGCGGGAGAGGTCTTCTCTCTGTTCCCCGTATTCGACGTCGGCGTCATCCGCAGAAAATTCACCTAAGGCTGAAATCGAGATCTCATCCTCGTTCATCATTCCTCGAGTGTCATAAATGACTGTTAAGTCCACCATGGGGGCCAGTACATCTGCTGGTGAAGATTCTCAGTCGTCCAGGACATTATAAAATCAAAAAACGCGTTCAATACAGAACAACTGGACTTTATTTGTAACAAACATCTGTACAGTACATCTGCCAGTACATCTGGGCTGTCACCCCATTCGACTCGTGTACTGTCATCCAAAGCCATGCTCTCGAGCTCCGGCGTGGGAGTCAGAGGCTCAGTAGTGTCCAGGTCTGCTGGCGCCGCAGCAGCCCCCATGGCCTTGGCGACGAAGTCCGCCCGGTGCCTCCTCACTGCCTCCAGCATCTGGTTGCAGTGTGGGCAAGACTCGGGTGTGTCCAGCGCCATGTTCGCGTGCAGCATCTCCAAGCAGACGGGACAGGCCTTGTGGGTGTCCGTTGCTGAGAGGGAAAAACCGCATCCGCTGGGGCAGGCGTGCGAGGTTGGGCTCGCCGTCCTGCTGGTCTTTTTTGGAAGTCTTGTCTTTCGCTTTCCTTTCTCCAGAGGCATGTCCGAGATAAGACGAGTGAGTCCCTCCAAGATCTTTTTTCTCCTCCGTCGCGTCGCTTTCGCTGGCTAGCCTGCTACGAATTAGCAGAGGTAGCAGTGTGACGCAGTTAGCGCCGTCGAGCGAAGCAGTCTGCGGAAAGAGGAGAAGAAAAAAACTTCAGGGTTAAGGAAAAATGTACGCAGGAATAATTCTCTGTACGCTCTGTGTAGGGAGCAAGCTCACCTCTGGTCGAGCGATGAAACAACAGAGAAGTCCCGCGAAGAGAGAGAGTTCAGGTTTAAGCGAGGTTAAGGGCAATAAGAGATCAAAGGATGGGCGTCAGCGGCTTAATTACCCAGAGGGCGGGGCCTCTGGCGCGACGTTTACGCCCCTGCCGTAAAGGCGTGATTGTATTCCTTCAGGTAACCGCGCGGAGCGCAATTTCCCATAGCATTTATGTTGCACCGAGTGACATGACTGATAAGGGAACACTAGACTGAGGAACAGCTTCTACCCTGAGCCTGTTAGCCTCATGAATCTCTAACCAGGATAATCACTGTGAAAAAAAAATCCCTGTAATGCCACTTGATTATTGATATGTGCTGCTGATTATCCATGTTGCTGATCTTATGCTGCTGATTTATTTCATGCTGCTATGTTCATTCATACTCATCTGCTCACACAGACTCATGTTCGTGCTGCTGTTGTTTGGTGTATTGTTTTTGTACAGTACTACTATTGTTTAGCATATTTTTAGTTTAGCATATTTCTTATTTCATATCTTAGATCTTATTACTGTTTTTTTACAATTTATACTTTTGTTGGATGTAACTGGGACCCTGTGTACACAATTTTGTTCCACCACATGTACCACATGTGGTGCGAATGACAAATAAAGAAACTTTAACTTTTGACTTTGATATTACATTTTCCATACCAAACTTTAGAGCATATATAATAATAATAATAATAATAAATTCACAAAAGCGTGCTCGGTTCACATTAACTTTGAGCATCGATAAAACCTCCATAGCAAAATGGTTTTGAATTATCATTGTGGCAGGATCCTGGGTGCAGTGCAGGGGAGCACGGTGACAGCATATTCATGATGCAGAACTCGATGCATGGCTTGGCTCTCAAAATTTTAAGCTGAAGAGACAACTTTGGCCTCATGCCTTGGCTTTGACAGAGATTGTGCCAACCTAGTACAGATGTTATAAAGTGGGGGTAATGTAGTGTGTGGTGTGAATTTCTCCATCTGGATCCTGATGAAACTCCATGACAGCTGTGCCAGGGCAGGTTGGGGAGGTGCAGCACAGTGTCTCTAGGATGCTGAAAGTAAATACCTATTGTGCAAAATTAAATACTGTAAGGCAGCACCATGACTGGCTTCACACTTAAGGAGACGATTACAAACTTGCTAAGGTTCACTGATGTTTTAACAGACTCCATAAGTCATGGTATGAATAAGAACCAAAGAACAAACTGTCACTGTGGTCTGATAAATTCCTACAAGGAATAGGAATGATTATCATATGCATGCTTATCTTTATGTCCCTCAGGTGTTCTTCAGTGGAGAATGGCAGGAGATTCTTGTGTCCTCATGGACCACAACATGGAGACAGGAGTAACACCTGCACAGGTAAACTGCAAAAACACTACATCCTACTCAGCTGTACAATACTACCCAAACTGCAAGATTAGAAAAACACTGTCAGAAGCAGAATTGTTATGATTATGAGTGATCATTGAGAGAGAACAGAAGAACATAAACCCATAAGGTTTGTCAGAAACTAACCAGTTTAAAGTTAAATATATGCTGTAACAATTAATTACAGATAAAGACAACTCTATGAATAGACATTTATAGGTATCAAGTACTAAATACATAGTTCAGTTTTCTTGCCATTAGCAGGAAAGAATAGAACATTCACATTGGCTCCTATGATAGACGGTAGAACAGTGTTTTTATCTGGACTGAATCCCAAGCTAAGTGGAAGTTTTGGTGCCTACTCAAACCTGACCAGAAAGTATCAGTGACAAGAAAAAACTTCTAATTACCATACAAATGCCATGCATAGACAGCTAATTAATTTGTCTATGGATCAACGCTTTCAGGTTATATATTGACTACAGAAGCAGTACTGCCTGAGACTTCTACAACTCAGTTAGACCACCACAAAGGATTACATGAGTTTAGTTCAGGTTGGGTTTGTTTCATACAGAAGGAACTATTGCACATGTTAAATATTAATATATTATTTTGAAAAATACTTACAGGGGTGTCAAACTCAGTCACCAAAGAGAACCAAAATTCAAAACTTATTTCAAACCAATGGCCAGTTTCGTTCAATAATTTAACTCCCGTCAGATACCGGACATCTTTTCTTGGTCGCAAATTCCTCAACAAGTGTTTCTTAAGTCTCATTTGACATGGTTTACTGCTTTTTCTCTCTCTCATTAAAATAAAAGATTAGGGGGAAATTCCAGCAATTTTTTTCTTGGTTTCAGAGCTGTTTTAAGAAGTATGCACTAAATAAAGTATTGTTTTTTTTTTAGTAAAATGAGAAGCAACAAAAATATTGAACTTTTAAAATATCATCTTGTGATCCAGATAAGATTTTAACAAGGGTCAAATCCCCCTCGGGCCTTGAGCTTGACACATGTGCGACCCAGTTTCCCTAAACTCAGTTTTTAGGAGGGTAAATGATGCATTATCATCCAGCAGCTAATTTTGATGCAGGTTAATATACACTCTTTTTTTAGTTAAAACATTTGAACAAAGATCAACTCAGATCATTACACAACAAATCAAAAGTGGACATCTAGATTTGTCTGAACATGTTCATGTTCAGGAGAGCAATGAAATGTCCTTTTTTAATCTCCTCAACCTTTAATGAACTCACCTGGCAGATTAAGTTTCTGCACTGGAATTACACTGTTGCCTTTGTGCTTTTTGTCAGCTAAACTGTGAGAACGATGGCCTTTGTGATTCAGCTGGTGTACAGTAAGCACAAGTGGAGGGAACTTTCCAGGCAATATGAGCACGACTCTGGAGAGTATTTTGTCAATTAGCAGCAAAAAACTTTAGAAGTCATTGTGACGTCTCAGAGGCCGAATCGGACAAAAGTCATGGAGGTGGCAAGACTGGGACCATTGCTCCCAGAAAATTATGTCTTTTTTTTTTTACCTATGTGCCAAGTTGCTCTAGATTTTGAAGTGGCTCTTGGTTATTTCTTTTTTCACCTACACAGGCAGTGGAGATCCCTTTTAATATTATTGCAACATGACCATTATCATTCTACACTGTCATACTAAAGAGTTGAATAAATATCAATGTAATGTTGTATGATTTAATGTTAGGCAATTTTCAGCCCGATGTTCATTACGTTTTGCTAGTTTTTTGATACTTTGTTAAAAAAAAAAAATAAAAAAACTTTCTTTTGTTTTTTTCTCTCTTTTGTTTTCTATTGTTTATTGTTTGTTTGTTTATTGTTTATTGTTTAAGGAAATTCTACCACTGCTGTTCATTGTTCTTTAGTTTTAGCAGGTCGCTTTCGTAAATGAGCCCATGAGGTTCAAAAGATTTACCTGACTAAATAAAGGTTGAATGAAAATGATTGGCATGTTACATTCATGTTTATTACATGACAAGTTCAACTGAACATGCATTAACAGTAATATAATTAACAAAAGTTCAACTGTAGTTCCAATTCAAACATTACACTGTAATGATGCACAGACTTTAGTTGTATGTTCACCTGACGTGTACAGTTAGGTTCCTGTAGTACTTGTTTAACCAAACCTAATCAAATGATACAACAGGCGGACATATGCCGGACAGTACACAGTTACAGTTTGGTAGAGCAATTTCATTCACATCATTCTGTAGGAAGTCTGTTGGTAAAGTGACCTGTAGGACAGTGTATTTATTTCTGACAAGTCCAATTACCTGCTCCATATGGACACGCACAAGTTAGTTTCCTGGTGGCTTCAACTCAAAGCGTAAAGTGTTGCATTTTTTGTATTGTAAAAGCAAGTATTTTCACTTCAGCGCAGATTTGTCAAACACTGTCAGCTACGTCAAATCACCAGTCATTTCGTGATAATGAGTCCACAAATATGGAGAATTGATCATGTGATTGGCATGTTGTTACATCACTTGAAAACCATCTATTCATTAGGCCGTTAGTCTTCTGAATTGCACAAAAAACAACCGGTGAAGGGATTTAACAGGGTTGCGTCAGGTCCTCTGGATGGATTCTTCTTGTTGGGGTGTTTTGTCTTTTTTCCAGGGGACTTTGTCGGTCTGGGAAGCTGCAATGGACCCGGTCTTGTAAAAAGCACCTGAATAGCAAGTGGTCATCAGGGCACTAACGATCGATTGTTAGGCTGATAGTCCTCTGAATTTAAATTTGGGGGCTATCCAAGTAGGGCAGCCGACTTGGGACCAGACATTTTCAAGTTAAACTCCCCGCCATGCCCACACGTCATAGTGTCCTTGAGCAAGACAATTAATCCTTAACTGTTCCCCGGGTGCTTACATATCTGCCCACTGCTCCACCTGGATGTATCCCAGGTGTGATGGGTTAAATGTAGAGAAGTAATTTTGCCATTGTATGGAAACATACCTGATGACAACACATAGCACTTCTTGCTTCTTACACAAAAATAAAGTGTTTTGGGTTGAGTAGAATAACAATACAACATCATAGAGAGGCTGGTGAGCTGCAAAGGATCCTAGGTAGTCTAGGAACAAAAATGTATGGACTTGTTCTAACTCTGTGTTTAGCTTGGTTGTTGTTATTAGTTGTTTTGTTCAGTGTGGGTTTGACATTGATGTTCTGGACTTTCTTATTGTTAAGAAATTGACAGCAGAAGTCAGATACTGCATCTGGTGTATAAACATGGAAACTGCACTTTTTAATTAAGTGATGCCACCTATCTTCTTCACTTCTTATGCTTGCATATGATATTAATGTCACATAAATAAAACCAAAAAAATCTGCCACAAACTGTTCAGGTAGAATATCACATGCTAAAAGAAACAGAGTTAGTTTTGCAGGAAACAAACAAAACTACCGGTAATTAAGTTTTTAGTCAAACCTAAAAAAAAATTAACAAATACACACAAAATTAGGAGATCCCAGATGATCAATTAGTCTTCACTACATGTTAGGGATCACTCAGCTACTACCACACCAAATTTCTGCTAAATATCTGTAAATCTTAATTAAGATTAGCAGTTTTTTGTGTTTTCTAAGATCACTTGGCTTTGGCAGCCTTAGCCTATCTAATTGGCTCCAATTGAATTGTTCATGTACAATGTACAATTGTATTAACAGTAATAGAACTAGCATTAGCAATATTAGCATTAACACTGGTAGAACTTGCATTAGCAGTATTAGCATTAACAGTAATTGAAATAATATTGACGTAATTGAATCACGTTAAACATTGCTGATATTTACTGTAGCACAAGTTACATCTTGTGCTACAGTAAATATCAGCAATGCTTACTGTAGCAAAGAATAGCTTAGCTAATGTAGCTTGTAGCAAGCTATGAGGGACATCTACATGTATATTATTGTAATTACTTACTCTGCCAATCACCAGAACTGTTATTAACATGAAGATTTTGGACGTCCTTCACAAATCTGTTACTGATTATATGCATCCATGAATTTTAAGCTGCAAAGCTCCTCCGTTGTGTTCACTCCTCGTGTGCACTAAATAATTAACGATATCAGAGTAACTTCTCGGTGATAACTTGTCTGCTTCGTCTGACTTACTCTGTAATTTATTTCTCCACCTCACAGAGGTCAACTCCGACCGCACCTATTTTATGCCCATATCCTGCTCTTGGTCAAGAGTATCAAAATACTGAACTTTGATCTCGCTGTAAGCCATCTTCCTCGAATTTGCCTTTACATCAGTGGTGTAGTCTACGTGATACTCGGGTATATGGAGTATACCCACTAGAAAAACATAAGAATTTCAGTATACCCACTTAAAAGTGCCCAATGGTACATGACATACCATTAGGTACATGTCATTGATACGTTAAATGACAGTTAAACACTTCTGTAACAATCTATTGGTGTGCAGTGCTTTTCTTTGATACTGTTTTATAAATTATATAACATGTTTTTAATACAAAGCCAGCTGTTGTACAAAGTTTGTTGTTCATTTATTCAAATATAAGCATCAGAGAAATTTGGAACTGTTCAATATGCTTAAAAATCCAAATAAATTGACGATTACATTTTACTAACCAGTGTACTTTGGTTTCTAAGCACGGTATGCCCACTACAAAAATGTAGACTACACCACTGCTTTACATATGGCAGAAAACCCGGTACTTCACAATACCAGTCACGTGTGTGGGAACTATGTATAGGAGTGGTCAGTGGGGTGTGACCAAAGATTTTTCTAGGGTGGCCAGGGATCCACCACTAGAACTTTAGTCAGCTGAGTTTGGGAATGTCAGTGTGTTGTTGAGATGTCCTTGTCAGTTTTAGAGATGTGTCTGTTGGTAGATGTTTGATACTCTAACCAGAACCAAAAGCTAAATAAATTATTTCAGTGAGTAAGGAATGTTACAATATTTACATCTTTGTTTATAAAACACTTTTAAAAAGCAACACCATTCACCAAAGTGCTGTGATGTTTAATTTATAGCAGGTAGTCTCCAAGGGCGTAGTCTGTTGGTTTTAAGGACTGCATGAAGATCTTCCCTTAGCGTGTGAGAATAGGGACACAGGGGACAGGGAGGAGACAGGACACAGCTGTAGAGTCAGATCCCTTGCTGGATGAAGGCCAACACAGGCAAAGACCTCTGTGTCCTTGCTGTGTCCTCACCTCCTGTTTCTTTTCTGTCCCCATCAAACACACATAAAGTGCCTCCTGCCAAGTCAGTGTCAAGCTGCACAGAGAGGCGACTTCGTAGCTGTGCTTGATTACATTTTCCATTCTAGTAGCTGTTATCCAGCTGGTGTGAATTTTTGCAAAGGCTGAAGAAAATCACATAAAACAGGTTAACATCTTTATCCTTCAGCACCAATAAACTGAAGCAGAAAGAAAACATTTACTGAAAGAAACAAGTGAAGAAAGACCTTGGGGGAGAAAAACAGTTGCTCAAGTTGTTCTTTCACCCTGACTGTTTTATTTTACTTTTTGTTTTCTTCTGATTTTTTTTTTTTTTTACTTAGGTGAAGAAGCTTCCTAAACATCTGAGGGAGGCTCAGATATCAACCGAGCGAACCCACTTGATTTCTGAACCAGTGAAAAGGCCTCGACAGCGGTATGTGCAGAAGGATGGCAAGTGCAACGTTCACCATGGAAATGTGCAAGAGACCTACCGTTACCTCAGTGATTTATTCACTACGTTGGTGGATCTACGGTGGCGTTTCAGTCTTTTAATTTTCACACTGGTCTATGTGATCAACTGGCTTTTCTTTGGATTCCTCTGGTGGCTGATCGCACTCATTCGTGGAGATCTGGTACACGGCGATGAGGATGGCTGGACTCCTTGTGTGGAAAATCTGAACAGTTTTGTCTCAGCTTTCCTCTTCTCCATCGAGACAGAGACCACCATTGGGTATGGCTATCGTGTAATCACAGAAAGATGCCCTGAAGGCATCATACTACTTTTGGTGCAGGCCATCTTGGGGTCCATAGTCAACGCCATCATGGTAGGCTGCATGTTTGTCAAGATTTCACAGCCAAAGAACCGTGCCGAGACACTCATGTTTTCACATAAGGCCGTCATATCGGTGCGAGATAACAAGATGTGCCTGATGTTTCGGGTGGGAGACTTGAGAAACTCTCACATCGTGGAGGCATCGATCAGAGCGAAGCTAATTCGCTCACAGCAGACCAAAGAGGGGGAGTTCATCCCACTCAACCAGACTGACATCAACATCGGCTTCGACACAGGGGACGATCGGCTGTTTTTAGTGTCGCCGCTCATCATCTCCCATGAGATCAACGAGAAGAGTCCCTTCTGGGAAATGTCACTGACCCAGATGGAGAAGGAGGAGTTCGAGATTGTTGTCATCCTTGAGGGCATGGTGGAGGCCACAGGTATGAAAGGTGGTATAATGGATGACTTATCAAAAGTGAGAGAGGGGGGAGAAAATATAACTTATTTATTCATTATAGATGAATAGGAAAATATTACGGAGAATGTGTGCAGTTGGTAGAGATGCCACCTCTCAGCGAGCAGGTTGCCGGTTCAACTCTTGACAGGGGGTCTTTGCATGTTTTCTCCATGCATGTGTGGGTTTTCTCCGGGTACTCCGGTTTCTTCCCACAGACCAAAAACATGCATGTTAGGCTGATTGGTAACCCTAAATTGTCCCTAGGTGAGAGTGAGAATGGTTGTTTGTCTCTATGTGTCCCTGTGATGGACTGGAGACCTTTCCAGGGTGCCCCCTGCCTCTCGCCCAGTGATAGCTAGTTATGGGCACCACCAGTGACCCCATCAATGGGAAAAGGAAAAAGTGGGTAAAGAAAATGGATGGCTGGATGGAGTATAGACATTACTGAGCAAAATAAGCTTGAATAAAGGCATAGAAACACAACCTTTGCAAAATAATGGTGTAACTGTGACCTCTGTAAATTTTACATTTGGCAATAATGCAATGAAGACCATAATTGACTCTAAATGAAGCATATATTATACACATTCAGAGGTCAGACCAATTCTAATGAGGATTCATGGATACTGAATACTGACTGAGTTGGTGCATCTTCCTCTCATTAAAATTACAGGTGACATTCAATCTTCATCTGTTTTTTTTAAAGTATTTCTCCAAATTAACCAAATGACTGGAATCTTCCAGCACCTTGCAAAGGTCTCCAGGTGATCATTGCAGCCCTCATCTCCACTGTTGCTGTTTCAAGGTGATGTCTTTAAATTGTTTATTTCCAAATGACTGAAGTGCAGTGCTGGGCAGCACTAACCCAAAAATTAGTTCCACTATTTCTAAAGCACTAATTAATTTATTTAGGTCCACAATTTCAAAAGCACTAATGTCTTATGAAAATTAGGGGAAGCTAATTCTAAACCGCTAATTCTAAAATAAAACACCATCAGACAAGAAGCAAGTTTTAAGTTGTTTGTATTGTACTATAGACTTAGGAAGGTATTTATAATAATATTGTTTGTAATAATAATCATTTTCTTTGAGTATAACCAATAGACAGGAAGGTATTTATAATAATATTGTTTGTAAAAATAATCATTTTCTTTGACTATAACCAATAGACAAAAAATACACACAACAAAACAGACCCTGATTACACCCAAGAGTTCTTTTTTTTCTATTTTAAATCGGTTCTTGAATCCCGGATGATTAAAGGTCCATCAATCAATAATCTGGTAGTTTGTAGTTCATGATCCAGGGTAATATGTCCAGAAAAAAACAAATAGTTTGGTGCAATTTAAGTCCTACCGCACAGCTGTGGTGGTCCGGTAGCTTGCCAATGCCATCCTGGGTGGGAACAGGGGGTGAAAAAAACCTGACCTAAACAAGGTCATAAACAAAACAAAAAATAGCATTACTTTATACACAGGACTAAACTGTTATCAAAATTTCTATAGGCAGTCAACAGATTTAATGAAAAGTAACTAAAATGATCCTAAGAGGATGAAATTACAAAAATCAAAGGATTTATTTAATACTTTACGTAGATATATTCTATTCGGCCACGAAATTAACAAAAAAGAGAATGATCTTTAATCCCTAACACACCACTTTTAAATCTCAAATACACGGGCGTCTCGCCACCGCATTTATACATAAAAAGCAACCCAAATACATAAACTAACGACTCACCGTCGCGTGGTGTACACAGAAGACACAATAAAATCATCCGGCCACGTTAATTTGGCTTGAAACATCGGGGTTGTCTGCGGATTTATCCAAGTACCCAGCACAACCAGCTAGCCACAGAACTAGCCCTCGAGTTCACGACTGACCCGGAAGTTGTCATCAACATGGAATAGTCCATTTTTAGTAGGGGGATAAAGAAATCGACCGTTTTTTTTATTGCGTATTTAATGATCGTTTTCATCGTAACTATAATTATTTTTATGTTAAATGTACATTAACAAGCAGGATCAATGTTAGTGATGTAGGTGACTGCACGGGGCGAGGCGGGGCCGGGGCCACTGCTGAAATGGGACCCCCAGGCATTTACCTACATGGTAGAGCCGAGTCTGTTCTCAGCTCTGCCCCCCTCACCCTCACACCCTTCCTCCTTTCTGCTGTTTACGGTGGGGAAAAATATAAAACAAGCAGCATAAGAGCTTGTAAATAAGTTTATTGGTTTTTACTGATAGATAATTAGTTATTAGCGGTACTGCATTTTAAATAAAAATAGCACAAATCCGCTTATGAATTATAAAAGTTAGTCAATTCACAAAAACGCTGACAAAAAGTTTAGGTCCACTGTAAGCGGAATAGCGCTTTAGCGCTCCCTAGCGTTCATCCGCCCACCTTTGCTGAAGTGTAGCTACCCTCACTGCTAGTCTTTGTTTGGGGTAAATTCCCAGCTTCAGGCTGGTAAGGTTTACATGGCAGACATGCACGTACAGTATGTAGCTGCTTCTGTCATGGGAGGACCCTGAACGCAGTACTAAGCAGGCACAAGACTCACTCATTAATGTGCAGAAGTATTATGCAAGTAATAGTTTCTTCATACTTTACTAACAGAGTGTACCCTCACTGTTGCACCTGGAGACAGCCACAAAATGATTCAGCCAGGATAGAAAATAGACGTTTGTTGTCCACCATCTTGGAGCAAAGAAGGAGGAAAAGGAAATACCTTCCTTGATTCTCTCCATTAATCCATATTGTGAACATGATGACTTAAAAAATAAAACAGGTACCAACTTCCATTTTGCTGTGTGGCAGCATCCATTAGTAAGAAAAGCCACTCTTAAAAATGTGGTTGCCACATTAAACTCCAAGATGCCCACCACCAGCTGACCATTCTGATCATTTGAGGAAACTATGCTTTCTATTTTTTTTTATATTGCTTAAAAGTATAGTCTACTCAAATGATCAAGTTGTTGAAGATTTACCTACAGGGCCAAGGCCACCACTGACAGCCACAGGTTAGTCTCATTGATCCTCAAGGGCCCATCTACAAGAGAGACCTGCTTTAAACAAAGAACACAGATGATGTACATACAACAATAAACAGTCATATAAAAGCATACAAAATGAAAAGTAAATAGAATAAATTACCTGTATTTAAAACAAAAACAAAAAAACTGCTACATTATACTTTGTAAAGCGGTGTAAAATACTAAAATCTGGAACATGTCTGTGTTGGTTTTTGCCATGAACTTAACAGTTGTTTAAATATCTCGCACCAAAATCATTAAGTCTAAAAAAAGCTAAGTCTGGTCCTCTGGACATTTAGAGGACAAGACTTAGCTTTTTTATATTTTTCTACCTGTATTATTGAGCATGCATCAGGGCAAAGTCATTAAGGTTTACTTGTTTTCCCTGTTCAATTCCAGTCCAGAAAAGCACTCATCTCCAAAACTACAAACACTCACTATTCAAACCCTTCAGCTACAGGAGACATTGAGGTACTGCTTGTTTAGTTTAGTAAAGCAAGTCCATGAATCCAACATAAAATGTAGACTGTTGTATCATTTTCAAGATTTGACCAAACACATCTACAACTCTGTGATTTCTCATCAAAAATGATCTGAATCTAAACTCTGACCTGCAGGTTTGATGCTCCTCTGCATCGTCATGAGACAAGGAACAATTGGCCTTTAAATTATGATATATTTGTTTATAAAGTAAAATCAGAAACCACTCAGTCTGACCAAAACCTTTATGGCACCCTGTTTTGTTCATGTTATAGATGTTTTTTCATACAAAACTTCAGAAGCTTCTGAGCTTCTTCCACCGCTGGGTGTTTGAGTCTGAAATGATGTCACCCTTTGTTCCTCGAGCAGCAGCGTTGTTGTGTCTGGATCATGTAGTCTCTGTCCTTGACCGCCTGGTCATGACCAATCCTGAATTTACTCTTAACCTGACCCACTTTCCACTCACATGTGGAACTAAGCGGCACATACGTCATAAAAACGTAGTAGCTCCGATATGGTGACGGTTTTTCCATCACCAATTTGTCATCAGCATCACTATGGTGCATGTCAAGTTCAAGCAGTTCAAATCTGTAAAAGTTCTTAAAAGTCATATAAATTGCAATCTATTTTAGATTTTAGATTTACTTTGTAAAATTACTGACTTGCAAGCAAATAAATGTCCAGATTACCATTCACTGTCACATATTATATGAAAATTCAAATTTGTCCTGTTTCCAGCTCTAACAGGAAATATTAGGAATAAGAAAATATAATAAGAGGTAAAGGATTTTTAGAGCAAAAAAAATAACTATAACTTTAAACATGTTAGAGGGTATCAAGTGAAAATAACAAACCCAAGCGGATGTTATTAAAATGAAACCGATTGTTTTGAACTTACAAGAAAGTGGAAATAAAAGACTGCACTCTCTAAAAGCAGTAAATGAACTCCCCTGTTCCATGAAAGGCCAAACAAAAGAAAGTAGGTGTGAGCGTGCTACAAATATAGTTCAACTTGGACTCAATCCAGCCTGTTTCAACAAAGCTTTGACATAAAAACTGAAATTCTAAGGTTGTAAGGCGCACCCCCATAAGAGCCAAAGAACTGCACACAATAAAAACAAATCTACATGAAAAGATGGGATTAAATCTGATCTGTGTGGTAGCTCAGGTCTTTTCAGATTGGGTTCTGATGAGTGGTCATGCAAAATACATCCTACCTGTAAGATGCTGGCACATAGATGTTTGATTGACATCAGCTTTGAGAAATAAAGCTTAATACTGATTGGATGGATGAGCTAACAGCTAAGTTAAGTAAAGTCAAGAAAGACATTTCCTTTACAAAAACGTTACACAACTTCCTGTTTCCTGTAAAAAAAAAATGGAGCAAAAGGACTCAAAGTTCACATGTGGACCATAATAATAATAATAATGAATTCAATTTATACCACACTTTTCATTAATAAAAATCTCAAAGTGCTACAACAAATAAAACAAGTAATAAAATCAAGTAAAATCAATAATAATATCAACTAAGATTAAAGACAGAATCATGTGGAGGCAGAATAGGCCTGCTTAAAAAAAAAAAAAAATAAAAATAAAAAATAAAACAAGTGATAAAATCACCAATTTGTCATCAGCATCACTAATTTGACTTGTTTAAACAGGAGAAAAGACATGAAACGTGTGCGTGTGCGTGTGCGTGTGTGTGTGTGTGTGTGTGTGCGTGCGTGCGTGCGTGCGTGCGTGCGTGTGTGTGTGTGTGTATGGGGGGGGGATTTACACTTTAAATCTTGGTCATGGTTTTCAATGTGCCATCACACAGAGAAAAAAAATAAAAAATAAACCTCATCTGGTCATCCAGCACTGGTTAACCCTCCTGCTGACCTTGTGTCAATGACGCCCGAGGCCTCAGTTTGAACACTAAGGCCTGGTACTGTAGTTGTTTTGACCCAAGGCTAGCAGGAAGGTGGAGGAGAAGCTGTTGGTAGCCTCTTACCCCTCCACCATGGAGGCCGTGCCGGTGTTCTGTGTCAGATGTTCAGCAGCAGCCTGGACAAACAACAACACAGCTCAGACAAGTGTTGGCTGCCCCCTGCCTTCCCTGGGTCACATTGCCAGCTCCCAGTGTCAGAGCAGTGGGGAGAACACTATGATACGTTGTTTATTTGTCAAATGCATATTACTATATTATTATAACATATATTAGCAGCTACCTGCTGCTGTTATGTAAGTACAAATAAAATTATTTGGTAATAGTTGTATAATTTCAAATGTGGTGGTGGTGTAAAATAGTATACAGTATAATAGTCCCTTGTTTATGGGGGTTATGTTCCAGACCTCCCAGCAATAAGGGAAAAACCGCAAAGTAAGACTGTTTATTTTAGTACTTTTTCACATTTTAGGGCTTTACAGTATAAATCCTTCCTACACTCTTACAATGTTGTAAACTCTTAAACCTAAAAAAAAACTTTAACACACATATATGTACTGTACAGTACAGTACAGTAACTACGTATTGCAAACAAAACCACACAGTGGTCCCGATTGGGTCCAAATCTGCATGACGAAAGTCCCGGTGAGTGCTGGAGAAAACACCGGACCTCCAAGCGACACTTCTCCACCAGAGAGGCTCCCTGGGCCAGCAAGCAACACTCAGATTGACCGACGATGCTGGAAGTCCGGTTCTGGTTCAATTCCTGGTCGGTTCTGTATGGTTTTCTGCCGCCACTGTGCACTGAAGTCATTATGAATAAGGACCAAACTTTTTTCGGGTCAGATCTAAACTTTCCCTCCATTTCAGCAGAAAGCAATGGCCAGAAGCACTGTTGGGAATTCTGGGTTGGTCACTGTTGGCTCTTATGAATTGTGGTCCTTTTGAGTGGCGATACAGTATATATATTTATCATTTATTAACCTTTATTTAACCTGGCAAATCCCAATTAGATCACAGGGCTCTTTTGCAAGGGAGGCCTGGGCCTGAAGGCAGACTAACATGCATGTTTTTGGTCTGTGGGAGGAAACCAGAGTACCCGAAGAAAACTCACGCAAGCACGAGACGAACATGCAAACTCCACACAGAAAGACCCCAAATCCAGCCGGGGATTGAACACAGTACCTTCTTGCTGTGAGGCAACAGTGCTAACCACTGATCCATCGTGCTGCCAAGTGTAGGCTTATTGAGAGAAAACTAAATGGTGGTGCCTGTCTGAAGTGTGTTTTCATTAACTTTTTACTGTGTCCTGTACTATCCCAATCACATGAGTAACATTAAAATTGACAATCATATGTCATGTACAATCTTTTTTATTTTATTTTTGTGTGCAATCTTCCTTTGAAAAACCACAAATGAGCGAGTCTGCAAAAGATGAAGTGCGAAGTAATGATGGACTACTGTATATCTTGTTATCTTTGAACCTGGAGGTGTTTCAGTAGACCAGCAGTCCTCTTGGGTCTTGGCTGGACTCAAAGCAACCTTCAGCTCACAGTCGGGTCAGATTCTTTCTAAACTGTTGCTTCAAACTGAGGACAGTCAAAGAGCTGTCTGCAACATGTAGGATGTTAACTACTAGCAGTTTAAAGACTTCTGACACATCCACTTTAAGACAAAAAGTTACTGCAAAGGACAGAATCTGCAGATAAATCTTATACAGTCACAGCTCATGAAGCGAGACAGCATCAACTCAGCAAATTAAACTAGAACTGAATTATGTTTTTCACCTTTTGTGTTATTTTTCCCATCCGTGTAACAGATTATAATTATAAATAAATGTACCGTCTGTATTCCAGATCCTCAAATGAACATTTTCTGCACAGCTCGAGTCTGTTTAACAACTTTCTCAGTTTGCAGACATTCCTGACTCGTGCAGAGCAGTAGAGAATTGTTAAATTACATTTCGTTGTTAGTTTTTGTGTTATTTTACTTTTTCAAATGCATCTATTTCATTATGTCACATCTTTGGTGGCAAAGTAATTTTATTTTATTCTTGTCTCTTGTGTTCCAGCAAAACTTTTGAAATCAAGTAAATGAAGAAAATCGCTGTGCTGCCTGCTTTTATTTTTTATTTTCTTAGCCATTCATTGTTTTAATATCTCAGATATGGTGCAACACTTCAAGAGAACATATTTAATCTACAAGAAACAATTTTTAGTCTGTGCATGCAGATTTGGGTGCACTTTAAAAGCTGGTATTTCATGCATTTTATGTAAGAGCACTTTTCATTATAGGCACACCAAGCTTTTGATACACTGTTTGTCCCTCCTGCTGCCATTGGCTCAAATGACTACTGAGGTCTGAGGTTTAAAACCTTAGGGGTCACTTTGACCCAAGGGCAGCAGGAGGTTTAAGATATTGCTTTACGATGTTAACAAACGGAAATTCCCCTTAAAAATAAAAACACTCTTGCAGCTCTGCCAGAGGGGCAGCTTTGTGCATCGGTGTTGCCGACAACATACGTTTTGTTTTCATGTTTTAGTGCTTCTCGGCTGAAGACGGCAGCTTTGAGCTTTTACCCCCACTTAAATTATTTATGTACACAGTATGTCCGGCTTTATGACAGTTCTCAGAATCAAGAAAGCTCCCGTTATGTTGCGTAAACAAGCTTTTTTTTTCTGTATGTTATTATAAATTACAACATTTCTAGGAAAATCTGTAACATCAGAGACCCACTGCGGAGCCTAAAATGTTTTAGTTTCAGAAAAAGTTACTTGATGTGTTTTTTACTAAGAGAAACATAAATGTTGTTCCCTAGGCCAACAATAGAGTGGGTACAAAGACACATGTTGAAAACGTAACATAACTACTTTAATAGTTCATAGTTGTTTAAAATTAAAAACATTACGTTCGTTGAAGGAATGCGCGTCACCTGCTGCCCTTTGAGCCAGAGTTGAAGATGGTCTTATGAGAAAGTTGCAGATGTTTTGGTCAAACCTTTACAAGCATATCATGTGTAATTTGTAACATTACAATGTGTCATAGTATGTGTTGTGAATGACTCTCAGCTACCACCACATCAAAATGCAGTTTAATACAGTATCTGTACAACTGACTGAGCTGGAGCCATTTTTGTGCTTTTTAAGTTCAGTTAGTTAGGGTTGCCATCTTCACATGGGTGAACTCCAAATGTTTAATAAGTTATAGATCTGCATTTAATTATTACTTTTTTAATGGTTTATTTATATCTGTCCAGGGTATAGATATATAGAAGATGGACTTTTGATAGGAAGATCTCCGGTTCAAGCCCCGGTACCGACAACATAAAAATAAAAATAAATGTGGGTGGGATAAGTGAAGCAGTCACACCTGTCTCCACCCTCATCTGCCCCACTCTCGGCCCTTGAGCAAGGCCCTTAACCCCCACCATCTGCTCCCCTGGGCACCCTAGATATCAGCTCTCTGCTCCACACAGAGGGCTGAGGTAGCTCAGTGGTCTGTGGTTGTGTCAGGAAGGGCATCCGGCGTAAAAACAATTGCCAAGTCTTCGTGCGACTACTGTAGTTTGCTGTGGTGACCCCTGAAGAAGAGAGAAGCCAAAATAGTTTTTTTTTTAAATATCTGTCCTGTCCAGGGATACGCAATATATTTTCAAGGTTCTTTATTGTCATTCACATCACATGTGGTACATGATGTGGAATGAAATTGTGCATACATGGTCCCAGTTGCACCCAAAAAACAGCAAAAATATAAAGTATGAAAAGAAACAGTATACAAAGATCTAAGATATATATTAAACACTAATAATGTAAAATAATATGGCGTATTAAACAGCAGCCTGAACATGAGTCTAGTGAGCAGATGGGTAAAAATACAGCAGCGAATAAAATAAATAAATAAAACAGTAAAATAAAATAAAGTATCTATCTATCTATCTATCATCTATCTATCTATCTATCTATCTATCTATCTATCTATCTATCTATCTATCTATCTATCTATCTATCTATCTATCTATCTATCTATCTATCTTAAAGCTTATATTTCATAAACAGATGAAGAGGGAGTCCAGTTATTGCTAAAGATTTACGTAAAATTGTTGCACGCATCAGTAGTTATTTCCTGATCAGCTGAGACTGCATTCATTGAGTACAGAGTCTACCTACCATGTTATTTATATGGAGAAAAGGCAAAAGTCTTCAACCAGGTGTTAGTTTGTATCCAAGTGTGGAGTGAGGAGTGGGAATTGGAAGTAATCCTATACGTCCGTCCATCCATGAATGTTGTGATCATAAGAACTTTAAAAAATGAGTGAGCTACCGACTTTCGTTGTGGTGTGTGGCTACATCTAAGTTTAAGAAAGATTGAACTGCTCCTGAGCAAAACTATTTGTGGGGTGGACATTCATTTCCTGAATCACTAATGGCACAAATTTTACAAACTGCATTATATTTTATGTTGCAAAAATATCCTATACAGTAGTCCCTCGCTATTTCATGGTTCATTTTTCACGGAATCCCTATGTCGCTGTGTTTCACAGTAAGATTGGACATGACACAATTGGCTGATTGATGGATGACCCATGGGTTGTTTATTAAAAATAAACTATTTTAAATGACTTTGCACCATGTGTGAAGCTAGGGAAGAGTAGAGCTGCCACAGGAAGTAAAATTATTTTTGAGCTGTATTTCGTTATAACGAGAAACTATCTCGTTATAATGAGAAACTATCTCGTTATAATGAGATAGTTTCTCGTTATAACGAGAAACTATCTTGTTATAATGAGAAAATTATCTTGTTATAACGAGATCTCGTTATAACGAGAAACTATCTCGTTATAATTAGAAAATTATCTTGTTATAACGAGATCTCGTTATAACGAGAAACTATCTCGTTATAATGAGAAAATTATCTTGTTATAACGAGATCTCGTTATAACGAGAAACTATCTCGTTATAATGAGAAAATTATCTTGTTATAACGAGATCTCGTTATAACGAGAAACTATCTCGTTATAATGAGAAAATTATCTTGTTATAATGAGATCTCGTTATAATGAGAAACTATCTCACTAACTGTGTTTGGTCGAAACTGAGATGTTTATTTTATAAACATAACATCCCAATGGCTTTTAAACCCCATAATGCATTACAGCAAAAAATGGTCCATCCCAAAGATCCAGTCCCCCGGCACAAACAGAGTAATATTGTGTAGCTGTTCAGTGTCAGGAGGGCTGTGATCAGTCTTATATTGGGGAAACTAAACAGCCACTGGCCAAAAGGATGGCCCAGCACAGAAGATCAACATCATCAGGTCAGGACTCTGTGGTCTACACTCATCTCCAGGTCAGCGGTCACTCTTTCAGGGATGAAGATGTTCACATCCTTGATAGAGAGGATTATTGGTTTGAGAGAGGAGTAAAGGAGGCCATCTTTGTGAGAAAAAAATGTCCATTATTAAACAGAGGTGGAGGCCTCCGTGTTCAACTGTCCCCCTCTTACAATGCTGTTATTGCTAGTATCAGTAGCTTTGTTTACATGCGTAAAATTCTTTGACTGGATTGAAATGTTTTCAGATTAAATAAATCAAAGGTACTGTTTACATGGATACAATTGTGTGAACCACTGCTCGGCTGCCTGGCTGACATCAGGGACTGGATGGCTTTAAATTTCTTAAGTTTCAATGAAATGAAGTCTGAAGTCATGTTGTTCCCTCCCAATGACACAATCATGAACCACTGCATCGACCTTTCTGCTCTAGCCCTGTCAGAAAAACAAAAAGTCACAAATCTGGGAGTGATAATGGATCCTTCCATGAAACTCAACAGCCATGTAAACATGATTGTTAAATCCTGTTTTTTCCAGCTGAGGCGACTGGCTAAACTCAAGCCCATTATCCAAAAATAACCTGGAGACAGTAATACACACATTTATTACATCTAAGTTTGATTGCTGCAATTCACTCCTGTTTGGTATCAGTACGACTACAACTGATCCAAAACGCAGCAGTCCGATTTTTAACCAGTACAAGCAAAAGAGAGCACATTACACCAGTCTTGGCCTCCCTGCACTGGCTACCGGTTCATCTCCAAATCCAGTTCAAAATTCTCATGTATGTCTACAAATCACTGAACAGTCTCGCCCCCACCTATCTCTCTGATTTGCTACAGCCGTATGTCCCACTACGTGCTCTGATGTCAGCAGACCAGTTACTTCTCACAGTTCCAGGATCTCATCTTAAACGCAGAGGTGACAAGGCCT
The DNA here is from genome assembly GCA_038048925.1 of Garcialebias charrua. Taxonomy (NCBI): domain Eukaryota; kingdom Metazoa; phylum Chordata; class Actinopteri; order Cyprinodontiformes; family Rivulidae; genus Garcialebias; species Garcialebias charrua. Next base: position 63,048 of record JBBPBX010007987.1, read on the forward strand.
TCTCTGTAGCAGGCCCAAGACTTTGGAATGAGTTACCTCTGCTCGTCAGACAGGCCGCCCTTCCTTTCAGTTTTCAAATCCTGTTTAAAGACTCACTACTATTCTGTTGCTTTCAACACCAGATGATCTGTGTTTGGTTGTTATATTTATTATCTGCAACGATTTTATGTCTATATTCTGTTTTTTGTTTACTTCATTTTGTATGTTGCTATGTGTTGTGTGCCTTTTGTATGTGTGCCTTTTGTTTGTACAGCACTTTGGTTGGCCTTGTTGCTGTTTTAAGTGCTCTATAAATAAAATGGTGTGGTATGGTACAATTCGATCATGACGAGCATTTACATGCAGTTGGCTTTTATTCTGAATAGAAGTACTGACAGGCACAGAGTGGTAAACATTCCTTTAAAAATAAAACACAGAAGAAGAAGTTATTCGTGATGAACATAAACAAACCTGAGTGCCCAAAATGAACCCACGCCAGTTGTTAATGACGATGGAGACATTACTGCACTCCCTGATTGAGCTACAGGTAATTCATTCATTCATTCATTCATTCAACCTTTATTTATACAGGCTAGCCTCGTTGAGTCACGGGGACTCATTTACAAGAGGGACCTGTCTCACTCACACCAAACAACCATCCACTCTCACACTCACACCTAGGGTCAA
>JBBPBX010007988.1:0-14190 GCA_038048925.1 Garcialebias charrua
CTTAATAAAGTGTTTTGATTTTACTCATGTCTCTGGAAGTCCACCTGTCTGTACCACGGGACTCATCCCTCACACCACACTGTACCGTGACAGTTTTAAGACTGATATGATCTAACAGAAGAGAACGCCACAAAGAAGTCAGTTTAACACAGTCCGTGTAACACAGGCCCGAAGGGAGCTTGTGTGACTTGTGGCGTTCTCAATGACGACAGAGCACGGCTTCTTTGTTCATACGGGCACTTTTATTAATGCCGTGAAAAACTACAGAAATAAGACAAAGTACAGAAATAAAACACAAGCTTTAGGTACAGCACTGAGCAATGAGTAATGCTTTAACAAAAGAAATACGGTACCTCGTGGCCGTTCGTCATTAAAGAAGTCAAAGAAGTCCTAAGCGAGCGTTTCTCGTCTTATGCATTCTAAATAAACATATAAAATATTAGAACATCATGACTGACGGACGTACGATGTATTACAACAGTTATAAATACCTTTTAAGTTAGTGAACAGTTTAAGCTGCTGGCTGCGCGTCTTGTGTCTCCAGGTGAGTGTATGTGTGTGCGTCTCGTGTCTCCGGGTGAGTGTGTGTATGTGGGGGCGTGTCTAGTACCGTGATCTCGTCACTCTCTTCCGTTCATACAAATCTCGCGATAACGGTACTAACAAAAATAATCCTTCACTTACAGAATCCTCAAGGTATGAGCAAAACAAATTAAACCCAAAATATTCGAACTACTAAGAAACAAATATTAATTCCCCTTCTAATGCATAAATCCTTTTCAGCGACACTTACACTCGCCATTCGTCACGCCGCAGTGCTCGGGCCGCTAACAGTAGCAACACGTTAGCCAACCTAGCTCGGTTGGCTAACGCTCTAGTCACTACTTCCGCCTCCTCCGTAAAGTTTGGACTTCTGAACGTTCGCTCCCTCACGGGCAAAGGTCAGCTTATTCACAATCTAATATCCGACCGAAAACTGGATTTCATCTGTTTAACAGAAACGTGGCAACAACAAAACTACTTTTTTCATCTGAACGAGTCCACTCCACCGGGGTTTGTTTACATCGCCAAATCCCGCGCCTCGGGCAAAGGAGGAGGTCTCGCGATGATTCACCGCGAGAACTGGAAGGTCACTCCGGTTCACACTCCTCCCTCCTCCTCCTTCGAACACACTGTGTGTCTGCTCGCTGGCCCCACCTCCACCGTTGTCGCCACTATCTACCGCCCGCCAAAAGCAAACAACTGCTTCATGAATGAGTTTGCTGCTCTAATGGCCCATCTAACTGCTCTTTCACACAATATTCTCCTGCTGGGCGATTTCAACATTCATATGGATGAAGAAAACAACCCCCTCACCAGAGACTTCACATCCTGCATGGACAGCTGTGGCTTTCAACAATTCATCAACTTTCCAAGGCACATAAAGGGGCACACTTTGGACTTACTTTGCTGCTCTTGACTTTCTCCTCTTAACTGTTCTTCTGATGAACTTCCATTTACTGATCACCTGTTGATTTCATTCAATGTTAATCTTAAATTTTCCTCAGAAAAACCTCAACGTACTCTTTCCTTCCGTAATATTAAGAATATCAACCATGACATTATTTTATCTCATATTAATAATACCCTCTCCACCTTCACCTCCTCCAACCCAGATGATCTTGTCACATTATACAACACCAGTCTCACCAACATTCTCAACTCTGTTGCTCCTCTGAAAACCCGGACTATTTCCTTCTCCAACTCTGCACCCTGGTTCACTCCAGAACTCCGCTCTCTGAAAACCAAAGGTCGGCGGCTAGAGCGTCTTTATAAAAAATCTGGTCTCACAATTCACAAGGAACTTTATGCAAACCACCTCATCCATTACAAGAACAGTATTTCTCAAGCCAAATCCAGCTACTTCTCTGACATCATCAGTTCCAATGTTGGTAATTCAAAGACATTGTTCTCTCTCCTTCACCGTTCTGTCTCATCTCCTAACTCTCTACCCTCTCACATGGTTTCCACAGAATTTTGCAACTCCCTGATGTCATATTTCAATGAAAAGATTATTTCAATTCATAAACACCTTGGACCAAATACTGCCCCCAGCATCCTTGTTGAACTCCCCCCTCCCTCCCTCCCTCCCTTTCTCTGTCTTCTCCCTCCCCTCTGCTGATGACATTGCTGACATTATCAGCAAGTCCAAGTCCTCATCCTGTCAACTTGACCCATTTCCCACAGTTCTTGTTAAATCCTGTCTCCCGTCTCTGCTCCCTATCATCACTAATATCATCCACTCCTCCCTAACCTCTGGCATTGTTCCCACAGCCTTCAAATCTGCTGCCATCACCCCCATCATCAAGAAACCAGGTCTTGACTTTACCAACTTCAGTAATCTTCGTCCGATCTCCAATCTGCCCTTCATCTCCAAGATTCTTGAAAAAACTGTTGCTAGTCAACTTCACTCTCACCTGTCCAACAACAACATTTATGAAGAGTTTCAATCTGGATTTCGCCCCCACCATAGCACCGAAACAGCTCTAGTAAAAATTACTAACGACCTTCTTCTTGCTGCTGACTCTGGTCTTCTGTCCATCCTCATTCTTCTTGATCTAAGTTCTGCCTTCGACACCATCTGTCATTCTATCCTCCTCAACAGACTAACCTCCATTGGCATCTCAGGTACCCCGTTAGACTGGTTCAACTCCTATCTCTCTGACCGCACTCAATTCATTCAGCTTAAATCCTTCCGTTCCCAGTCTTCCCCTGTCTCCACGGGTGTCCCCCAAGGCTCTGTCCTCGGACCCCTCCTCTTCATCATTTACCTCCTTCCTCTAGGTCACATCTTCCGCAAATACGGCGTCCATTTCCACTGTTATGCTGATGACACACAGCTCTACTTGTCATCAAAACCTAACTCCACCCACCCACCCTCCATCCTCACCGACTGTCTCAATGAGCTAAATCACTGGTTTTCTAACAATTTCCTTCAACTAAACAGTAACAAAACAGAAATCATTCTTGTCGGTACCAAAAACTCTATTTCAAAATCAGAACATCTTCTCGTCCCCCTTAACAACTCTCTGCTATCCCCCTCCCCTCAGGTCAAGAGTCTCTGTGTCATCCTCGACACCACTCTCTCCTTCACTTCACACATCAACAATATAATAATAATAATAATAATAATGAATTCCATTTATAATGCACTTTTCATTAATAAAAATCTCAAAGTGCTACAAAGTGTAACAAAGCAAAGATCAAAATAAAACAAGTGATAAAATCAAATAAAATCAATAATAATATCGACTAAGATCAAAGATAAAATCATGTGGATGCAGATTAGGCTTGCTTAAAAAATAAATAAAATAAAACAAGTGATAAAATCAAGTAAAATCAATAATGATATCAGCTAAGATCAAAGATAAAATCATGTGGAGGCAGAATAGGCTTGCTTAAAAAGAAAGGTCTTTATGCTGCTTTTAAAGTCAACCAGTGACTGTGGAGCTCTCAGGTCATCAGGGAGGGAGTTCCACAGGTGGGGGGCAGCCACACAGAATGCTCGGTCTCCCATGGTCCTCAATTTGGTCCGAGGAATATGAAGTAAATTACTGTTCTGTGATCGTAGAGACCGGGTGGATGAATATGGTGCAAGAATGTCCTTTAGATAGTCAGGTGAAGTGCCGTGCAAGCATTGATGGGTAATGAGAGCAGTTTTGTACTGAATTCTGTAGGTGACAGGAAGCCAATGGAGGTTATGGAGAATGGGTGTAATATGTTCAAATTTACGAACTCTCAACAGAATCCTTGCTGCACTGTTTTGAATGTATTGAAGTTTCTGAAGGTTTTTGCCAGGGATACCAATAAACAGGGAGTTGCAGTAGTCGAGCCTGGAGGAGACAAAGGCATGGACGAGTTTCTCAGCATCAGGAAAAGTCAGAGATGGGCGAAGTCTGGAGATGTTTCGAAGATGGAAGAAGCAGGTTTTAAACAGATGCTTAATGTGATTTTCAAATGTAAGATGAGAGTCCATTTTTATTCCAAGATTTGTAACAGAGGTGGAGAGGGGGATGTCTTGACCAGAGAAGGAGATTGTTGTTAAAGTTGATGTTTGTATCTGGTGAGGGGTGCCAATCAATATGGCCTCAGTCTTCGAGCAGTTTAATTGAAGAAAGTTCTGATTCATCCATGCCTTTATTTCCTCCAGGCAGGCAGAGAGAACAGTGAGTGAAGACGGAGATAGGGATGATGATGATGTTCCAGTCCTGATGTAAAGCTGTGTGTCGTCGGCATAGCAGTGAAAAGAAATGTTGAACTGATTAATAATTTGACCTAAAGGCAGCATGTAGAGGGAAAACAGCAGGGGCCCCAGAACTGACCCCTGAGGGACACCACAGGAGACACCGACTGTCTGGGAAGTGGCATTGCCAAGGCTAACACATTCCAGCCTATTGGAGAGGAAAGAATTGAACCAGTCCAGGACAGTGTCACAGAGACCGACCTCCACATGAAGACGGTGGAGGAGGATACTATGGTCCACAGTGTCGAAGGCTGCAGTGAGGTCAAGGAGGACAAGGATGGAGGGAGAATATTACTTGGTCTGCCTATTTCCACCTCCGTAATATTAACCGTCTCGTCCTTCTCTCACACCCCGCTCCACAGCCATCCTGGTGCACAGTCTTGTGACTTCCCGTATTGATTACTGCAACTCCCTTCTCTACGGCCTCCCCAACAAATCTCTCCACAAGTTACAGATGGTCCAGAACTCAGCTGCCCGTGTCATCACTCAAACCTCCTACTATAACCACATCACTCCTGTCCTGCAGCAGCTCCACTGGCTCCCGGTTAAATCACGCATCATCTTCAAAATTCTACTTCTCACGTTCAAATCTATCCACAACCTTGCCCCTCCTTATCTATCTGACCTCCTACAAATCTCCATCCCATCACGTTCTCTCAGATCCTCCTCTTCGCTACACCTCCATGTACCCTCTCCCCGCCTCTTCACCATGGGGAGCAGGGCCTTTACCTGCTCTGCCCCTCACATCTGGAACGCTCTACCGCCAGACCTTCGAAACACCACCTCCCTTTCCCTGATCAAGACTGCTCTGAAAACACATCTCTTTAGACTAGCTTATCGTTAATTTGACTAAATGTACAGTATTTTAGAGGGGGACGCTAGCGTGCAGTAATGGAGTAGACGTGTTTTGTAGAGCTCCGTGTCACTACCTCCATTTAACATTTAATAACAGCACCAAAGTTTACTTTTTTCTCGCTGGAGAACTAGTCGGCACCACTTTGTCAGTATATCTCAGTTTGGGCCAAGTTATGCCAAGGAATGACGAAGCCCTGAAGTCGACCGCTCAGGCGGCTAGCAACAAGGCTATCTTAGCCGCCGTCAATAGCCACAAAGATGAGCTATCTAAAGTCTACACCCTCATGGATTCTCTCAAGAAATCACTGGAAGGGCGTCTGGACTCCATCGAGACTCGTATAACAACCCTGCAGACAGAGCACAGTGAGGTCCAGCACCGTTTAGACGACATAGACGCGGCTCTGTCCTCTACCGATGCTCGTGTTTCAGCATTGGAGGCTACTTGTAGCGAGCTAGCGGCGGCTAACGGCCTACTCAAAACAAAGGTGAACGACTTGGAGGGATGCTCGCAGACAGAACATTCGGATTGTTGGCGTTAAGGAAGGGGAAGAGGGTGACCGTCCTGTAGAGTTTGTGTCAAACTTCATCTCGGAGCTGCTGGGACAGGACAACTTCCCCAAACCCGTAAAAATAGATAGGGCCCATCGGGCCCTGAGACCAAAACCACTGCCCAATGAACGACCTCGGATCATCATCGCCAGACTGCACAATGACCGCGACTTGATGAATATTCTGCGGTTGAGTCGACAGAAGTCCCCGCTGCTGTACCGCGGTCAGAAAGTTTTCATATTCCCAGACTACACTGCGGAGGTTTCAGCGTAGCGCCAGACATTTAACACAATGAGGAAAAAGCTAATGGAGGCTGGTGCCAAGTGTTCCCTGCGTTTTCCAGCCAAGCTGCAAGTGTCTTTAAACAACACTGTGAAGACATTCACTTCACCAACTGATGCAGAACAGTTTGTCAATTCACTGACTCGTACTGAGTGACTTTATTAAGCATTTTATGCTAATGTTAGTCTACAAGTTTAGCTAAGTTTTGGTGCATATTAACATTTATTATACATAGTGTTTATTTTTTATTTTTTTCTGTGTGTTTTATTAAGCATTCTATGCTAATGTTAGTCTGCAAGTTCAGTTAAGTTTTGGTGCATACAGGTATTAACATTTATTGTATATAGTGTTTATTTTTTGTGTGGGTTTGTTTTTTTATTTTTTGGAGGTAAACACGGCTCGCTGGGTTTAGGTTAGTTACTCAGGGTTTCCTCTCTGTTATCCGGCAGCCTCCACTTTGGATAGAGGGATATGCCGCTTAGTTCTAGTTGCGGCAGGGGTGAGTTCTGGGTTTGTTTTGTTGTTGTGTTTTCTGTGTCCTGTTGTGTTTACTTTGTCAGCTGCTGTTTTTATGTTATGATAAATGCAGGATAATACTCCTAAGCCGGGCATGAGTCCTATTAATTTTGTCTCCTGGAACTGTAGAGGTCTTGGTAAAGCCCTGAAAAGAGCAAAGGTGTTTTCACATTTAAAATCACTTTCATCTGATATTGTCTTTCTTCAGGAGACTCATATTCAGCCAACTGAGCAGAGACGTTTGAGATCCTCATGGGTATCACAGGTTTACCAGTCAAATTTTTCTTCCAAGGCTAGAGGGGTTGCAATCCTTATCCGTAAGTCCATTCCATTTATCTTTAACTCCATGTCTGCAGATCCAGGGGGGAGATATGTCCTTGTCACTGGTGAAATCAATTCCATCCCTGTTGCTCTTTTAAATATTTATGCCCCGAACTGTGACTGCCCCGATTTTTTCTGCAAAATATTTGACATTGCTGCACAATGCAATAATAGGGACATCATTTTAGGCGGCGACTTCAATTGTTATTTCGACCCATTGCTAGATAGGTCCTCCAATAAAGTTGCTCCCTCTTTGAAATCAGTGCCGGTGTTAAACAATCTCATTAAGTCATTAGATTTAGTTGATATCTGGAGGCTTCAGCATCCTTCTGATCATAAATACTCTTTTTTTTCACCCCCCATGGTAGCTTTACTAGAATTGACCACTTTTTAATTGAATCAAAATTAATTTCACGTACAGTCAGCTCAAGTTATCACAGCATCTTAATCTCAGATCACGTCCCTCTCTTAATACAGATCCACTTTAATCTTTATGCTCCATAATTTAATTGGAAATATATACTATATATATAGTATATATTCTATATATATATATATATATATATTCAGCATTGGAGGCTACTTGTAGCGAGCTAGTGGCGGCTAACGGCCTACTCAAAACAAAGGTGAACGACTTGGAGGAAATATATACCCCCCATCATCATTCTGATCAATCATTTCAGAACTATGTTTCAGCCAAAATCTCATATTTTCTTCTTTTTAATGACAACAGAGAAGTATCTGACTCAGTTTTGTGGGAGTAATTTAAAGTAGTATTAAGGGGTAACATTATTTCTTATCAGTCTTCAATCAAAAAGGCCAGATCACAGCATCTTGCAGATATTCAGGCCAAATTGGCAGTTTTGGAGGACAGCTATCAGAATTCAAATGATGATAATATACTCAGTGCTATCTTGAAGATAAAATCTGAATACAATCACATGCTTGGGGAACAAGTTGGTAATTACATTCGCAAACTTAAGCAAAAACATTTTGAACTAGGAGACAAACCTGATAGATTGCTCTCCAGACAAATAAAAGGCACAGTGGCAGAAAGAGCTATTCATAAAATCTCTTCCCCCTCTGGCCAAATATTAACTGACCCTAAACTCATAAATGACGCCTTTTTCAATTATTACAGTAATTTATACACTTCCAAGACTAGTGCTTCCAGTTCTGATGCTGATGACTTCCTAAACTCTTTAAATGTACCTGTTCTGGATGAATCCGCTAGGGTAGACTTGGACTATAATTTTACAATTGAAGAGATCAAATCTGTAATACGTACGTTCATTATCCTTGGGAAGGCTTGTGGTCCTGATGGTTTCGGAATAGAATTCTATAAAAGTAATTTGGATCTGGTTGCCCTTCTTCTTCTGCATATGGTGAACTCTTCAGTGAGGAAGGGAGTATTTCCTCAGAGTTTGTATGATGCTAATATCTGTCTTCTCCTGAAGAAAGGCAGGGATTGCTCTAATGTTGCCTCATACCGTCCTTTAAGCTTACTAAACAGCGATCAAAAAATAGTTGCTAAAGTATTAGCTACTCGCTTAAATAATCACATAGCTCGCCTGATCCATCCTGACCAGACTGGCTTCATCCCTAACAGGTACTCTTTTTCAAACACTCGTCGACTCCTGAATGTTATGTACCAGACCAACCTTCCTGCCTCTGCAGTTATTTCATTAGATGCTCAGCAGGCATTCGATCAAATTGAGTGGGACTATTTGTTTTTGGTTCTCCGAAAATTTGGCTTTGGTAATAAATTTATGACATTACTAAAAATGCTCTACGCTCACCCCAAATCCTCAGTTCTGACTAATCACGACAGATCTGCTTCTTTTTCATTACACCGCGGAATCAGACAGGGGTGTTGTCTTTCACCGTTGCTATTTGCACTGGCCATGGAACCCCTTGCCATTTCCATCAGGACCCATCCACTGATCACTGGCATTTCGGACTATGCTGCAGATGGTCCCATTGGCCTGTATGCGGATGATATTATCTTGACTCTTTCAGATGTCACAGTCTCTCTTTCTCCGCTTCTTACTCTTGTAAATTTTTTGGCAAGTTTTCTGGTTTTTCTATTAACTGGGATAAAAGTATTTTTATGCCTCTTTCAGATGGGCTTGACATTGCTTTTCTTAATAATCTGCCATTCAAAGTTTCCACTAGTTACTTTGAGTATTTGGGTATAAATATCACAAGGGATCCAAAACTTCTTTTTAAACATAACTTTCTGGATTTGATCAATAAACTTAAATCTATGGTCGACGGGTGGAATCTCCTCCCTCTTTCCTTGATTGGTCGCGTTAATGTTGTCAAGATGGTGGTCCTCCCGAAATTGACCTATCTTTTTCAAAATATACCCATTTATCTCACTGCTTCTTTTTTTAAGATGATAGATTCCATTATAATTCCTTTTGTCTGGGCTGGTAAACATCCTCGAATCTCAAAATCTCACCTACAAAAACCTACTGCTAAGGGTGGCCTAGGCCTTCCGGTTTTTCGCCATTATTACTGGACTTGTAATATCAGAACCTGGGTTTTTTGGAGTCATGTCCCTTCGAGGGGTGAAGAGGTTGACTCGTTATTGCCCACTTGGCCGCTGAATGAAAACCTTGCATCCTTAGCACTTACCACTTCCTCTCTTGCTGCTGTATTGTTTTCCAATCTTTCTTTGCCTTTTCAGTTGCTGAAGGATAATTTTATGCTAAAAAATTCATTTAGGATTTTGAAGCAGATAAAGACTGTACTAAATCTCACTGGTTTCTCCATCTACGCTCCTATTTTTCAAAACTCAGCATTTAAACCAGGCAATATGGATGTAGTTTTTAAGCACTGGTTTGATAAGGGCATAGTTGTTTTTAAGGATTTATACATCAATAATCACTTTGCTTCCTTCAAGCAACACCAATCAAAATTTGGTCTTCCTTCTAGCCACTTTTTCAGGTACTTACAAGTACGTAATTTTGTCAGACAGCATTTCCCATGCTTTGAAACCATACCGGTGCAACATAGTTTCTATGAGCTTATAAAAAAGCCCCCTACCTCCAAAAAGCTCATCTCGCAGTTTGTTAATCTTTTCAGTTCATCCCTATCTACTAATCATTTAAAAGAGGCCTGGGCTTCCGATACACTAGGTGAGATCTCAGATGAGTTGTGGGATCTGGGTCTGTCAAGAATCAAAACCTGTTCCATTAATGCCAGATTGCAACTTATTCAATTCAAAGTCATCCATCGGCTGCATTTTTCTAAAACCAAACTTAATAGGCTATTTCCCTCTGTCTCACCATCATGTGACAAATGTAAATCAGAGGATGGGACTTTGGGTCATCTGTTTTGCTCCTGCTGTCCTAAGCTTGTGGACTTTTGGTACAGGATATTTAAATTTTACAGTAACGCTTATGGCAAGCCTCTATTACCGGATAACCATTTGATAATTTTGGGTTGCTCTAAAAGCTCTCTTACTCTTCCCATGTCTCTGCAACAGGCTCTAATGTTTGGTTTAGTGGTTGTGAAACGGGTTATTTTGCGGGAATGGAAGTCCTCTACCCCTCCTTGTTTTAAGAAGTTGCTTAATGATATGGTGTCCTGTACCTATCTTGAAGAAATTAGATACTCTTTGTCAGGCAACCATCATAAGTTCGTTGAAGTGTGGGGTCCTTTCAATAGATACATACAAAATAATGGGTTAAAATGACTGTCGTACTCATCCAGACCTGTATTTTTTTTTCTTCTTTATTATTATTGCTATTAATGTCATTATATCTTATTGCTTTCATCTTTTATTGATATCTCGTGTTTTATGGTAAACTGTTTGATACAATGTTGCCAGAAATGTCTGTTGTTCCCTTTGACTCTGCCTCGTGCTTGATTATGCTACGGACTGATGTACACACATTTTGTCCTCTTTTTATATACCGTACTCTCCAGTAAGCTGACACTGTTTTGACTTGTTGATTTCTGGTTTTGTTGTACTTGTTTATTTTTGTTGTTGTCTATTCTTTTCTCTTTTTGTCTCTGTTGTTTAATTCTGAAAAATCATAAATAAATTTATTTTAAAAAAAGAAGAAAAAAATGATCAGACATTAATTATTTTATATACTAAATTTCACTTGTGGTGTTTTACTATTCCTTAACACTATTGATCTGGAGAATGAAAACAAATCCTCTTGCAAGTTACTAGCTCTTATTAACATTGAAACATTTAAGGTACATTTATATGGTGAAATGCTATATATGCTAAGGTGCATTAGGAGTCAGGACCTTTATTATTAGGAATATTTAAGAGAACTGGTACTAAAAAAAAAAGAAATTGATTCTATTTATTTGCTCTCCACTGCACACCTGTAGAAGGAGGTGAGGTCTGAACTTCTCAGACCAGCTCATCTCAGCCGTCTGAGGAAGTAGAGTCTCTGATGAACTTTCTTGATCAGGCTGGTGGTGTTGTTGCTCCAGCTGAGGTTATCATTCATGTGTACACCTAAGTACAATACTTGTAGCTGGAGACCACTTCCACCGCAGAACCTTTTATGTTCAGTGGGGTGTGCATTTGTTCCTTCTGAAGTCCACAATCATCTCCTTTGTCTTCTTCACATTGATGTGAAGGTTATTCTCTTTGCACCAGCTCTCCAGGTGTTCCTCCTCCTGCCTGTAGCTGGACTCGTCATCATTGTTTGTGATGCATCCCACCACCGCTGTATCATCTGCAAACTTTACAATATGACAGCTTGGATGGGTGGCTGCACAATCATATGTGAGCAGAGTGAACAGGAGAGGGCTCAACACACATCCTTGAGGAGAGCCAGTGCTAAGGGTGATGGTGGAGGAAGATAAGTTGTGGATCCTCACTGACTGTGGTCTGTCTGTTAAAAAGTCTAGTACCCAGTTACTCAGTACGTACTCAGTTACAGACCTGTACACTCAGGTACAGACCTGTACACTCAGTTACAGACATGTACACTCAGTTACAGACATGTACACTCAGGTACAGACATGTACACTCAGGTACAGACATGTACACTCAGGTACAGACATGTGCACTCAGATACAGACATGTACACTCAGGTACAGCTATGTACACTCAGGTACAGACCTGTACACTCAGGTACAGACATGTACACTCAGGCACAGACCTGTACACTCAGGTACAGACATGTACACTCAGGTACAGACATGTACACTCAGGTACAGACTCATCTGTATTCCTTGGCATTTGATCCAAGCAGAGTCTGAGAACAAATTTTGAGCAGATTTTATTTTTGTTGTGTTAACTTTTATATGTTTTAGTGGCACTAGATGCATTTTACTCTTTTATTTATCTGTTTTAATTGTAAAATTAAAACATCATCTGAGATGTTGACTTTTAATCATTTTAGTCGCTTGTATTATCTGATTGTATGATTGCTAAACTTTTATTATGTGACTTTTAATCATTTTTTATTACCTGACTGATTATTTTGTTGTGTGTACAGCACTTTGATCCTGTAGTTGTTTAAAGTTCTCCATAAATAAAGCTGGTATGGTAAAGACATTTGGTCAGCTTCTGTTATATGCCCTGATGCATGCTCAATAATCCAGGTAGAAAAATCTAAAAAAGCTAAGTCTGGCCCTCTGGACATTCAAAAAACAAAACAAAACAAAGCAAAAAATTGTAGAAATGTGGATCAAACAGGTTGATCCACTGTGAGAGGGTGCTATTTATAAGACTGAGCTGAATACAGCATCTCAGACTGAAGAAGTCAAGACCTCTTCAGTCTGAGATGCTGTATGAGTAGAGGTTGAACGAGTACATAATTTTTTAATCCCAAGTCAAGACTTCTTCAGTCTGAGATGCTGTATTCAGCTCAGTCTTATAAATAGCACCTTCTCACAGAGGATCAACCAGTTTGATCCACATTTCTACAATTTTTTGCTTTGTTTTGTTTTGTTTTTTGAATGTCCAGAGGACCAGACTTATATTTTTTAGACTTGTTATGTGCTTTATTGACCACTAGATGCCCCCCCATGAAAAACCCCCAGCAGCTGCCACTGGCTCACAGACCAGGGTTTTCCCACTGTCCCTCCCCTAGAACCCACTCTGTCAGCTGTCTTTGGGGTAAGAGCAACGAAATACGTTGGCCGACATATCACCTCGCCATCCTCCGGTGACCAGCTTACCACGAAGCTGATAGACAGAATCCATCAGTTCTCGTCGCAAGTGGGGGCAGCAACCAACAACATCACTATGCTAGCCCTTAGCATAGCTAAGGAAGTGAAGGAACTGAATAAGTTTCTCCGCAGAGCTGGACCAGATCGGCACGACGGCGGACAAAATCACCAACCTGTGTGCGGCGCTTGCAGTATGCTCTGCCCGCATCTCATCCTGGGCAATGTTGCTGCAGAGACAGATGTGACTGAAGCTGTCTATGTCCATCCCAGAGGACATTAAAAAATAACTCCTGAAAGGTCCTGTGCTCCCAAATGGCCTCTTCAGTCCTCATTTTCAGTCAGTCCTGAACCAGCTGCAGTCCTCATCCGATGCCCTGGAAGAGGTGCGGAAACACGCAACCCTCGCCCGAGCAGACTCTTGCCCTGCTCGGAGACCTGGCCACTAGCGAGATTTAAGCAGGTTCCACCGCCAGCAGCAGAGATGCTCCACGGCTGCTGCAACCTTTGGGGGCCCATCAGTCTCCCTCAGAGGACAAACGTCCCAGATGTATCAGAGATCTGGGATTTTCCGAGGAGAGGCCAACAACAGACTGGTTTGTGGCTGAATTAGATGTAGGACATGCGGAGGAGGCAGTATAAAAAATGATGGTTTGCAGGGGGTGATGAAATGAGCAGTGGTTTTAAAGTGAAAAAAAAACCTCAAAAAGCGGAGATTTTGATTCAGACAGGCTGAATTCATCTGTTCCCTTTTTTTGTAAACACATCCTCTACAACTAATAAAAAGGTTAGCCTGAGGCAACCTTTCAAAAGTAAACAAAAAGAAAAACAGTTTTGGTGTAATGACACACAAACAGTTGGGGCGGCTGTGCTCAGAGACTCCTCCATCCACCCACCAGCCTCCTCAACTGTCAGAGGTGGTGAGTGCTGACAGCTGTCAAAACACTGAGTGGTAAGATGTTTAATAAAAAGATAATGTCCCAACAACACAAGGACCGTTCTGTCTCCATACACCCAGGTAAAAAAAACATGAAGCTGCAGTTAAGGCGAGAGATTTATGTAGTGATTATCTTTTTCTCTCTTCTGACCGACCTACAGAAACGAGCGCTGAAGGTGAACCTCCACTGGAGGGGCGCATGTTTTGTTCACCCGCTAACACCGGTTCTTTTCCCCAACTGGGTACAGCCGGGGAACATTGTAAGAACCGTTATGTAAAAGCTGATAAATGGCCCTTT
>JBBPBX010007988.1:14218-36919 GCA_038048925.1 Garcialebias charrua
CTCTCCCACACACACACACAGACAGCGGCTAATTTATTCTCCCTCACAAGAAAAAACCTCCATGCGCTCTCACTCTCAGAGTTCAGCGCGGCGTGGTAGGAAACATGCAGCTTGAACAAATGGCTGCATCATTTAATCCACAAGGGTTACACGCTACAGTTTGTGAGAACACCACCAAAATTCAGCGGCATATTAGAGACCCAGTTAACATCTCCGGAACATGGTTTAATCCTTCAAGCAGAGCTAATAGAGCTTCTAGAAAAAGATGTGATTTCCAGAGTTCCCACGAGAGAGGAGGAAGCCTGTTTTTACTCCTAGTCCTTCCTGTTTCTAAAGAAATTGGGGGGGCTCAGACCAATTCTGGATCTGTCTGCCTTCAACAAATTCATCATGGAATGACCTTTTCACATGCTGACTGTGAAACATGTTCTCGAATACGTGACACAAGAGGATTGGTTTATGTCCATAGACTTGAAGGATGCATATTTTCATATCCAAATAATAAACAAACACAGAAAGTTCCTCTCTTTTTTCTTTCAAGGGGCCTGTTTTCAGTACAACCGCCTGCCTTTTGGGTATGCACTCGCCCCACGCACATTCTCAAAATGCATTGAGGTAGCTCTCCAGCCGCTTCGAACGAGAGGGATAAAAATCATGTTTTTTCTGGACAACCTCCTGCTCTTATCTCAGTCCAGAAAAGAGACAGAGACACAAACAGTTGTTTTAGTGAAACATCTGTCTCATCTGGGATTCACGATAAATTGGAAGAAGAGTTCTATAATTCCGTCTCAGCGAATTACATTCCTGGGAATGAATCTAAACTCAGTGAACATGACAGCTGCCCTGTCAGAACAAAGAAGGGAATCCCTGACGTCACTGCTTCAGCTCGTCCGACCCCTCAGAACAGCAACAGAGCTGACAGTCAGACTGAAGGAATGATGTCAGCGGCCCACATCCCGTTGGGGTTATTGTTTACATACCACCTGCAACTATGGTTCAATTGACTGAAAATCGACCCTGTTCATCACAAACCGCATCTGATCACTGTCCCACATCTGTGGGAGCGTACCTGAATCACTGGGGGAATTCCCTGAAAGTGTCAGAGGGAGTTCTGCTGGGCAAAGTGACGTCATTCACGTCCGTGTGCACAGACGCATCCCTCTCTGGCTGGGGAGGGACCTGCCTGTCACAAAAGATAGGAGGTATGTGGTCGTACTGAAACTTCTCACAGTACAGAAAGTTCTCAGACATTTTGTCCCACTGGTTCAGGATCATCACATGATGATCCACACAGACAACAGAACCGTAGCAATGTACATAAATCATCAAGGGGGCTTGTGTTCAGTTCAGCTGCTAAATGCAGCCAGGAAACTGCTCTGCTGAGTACGCATACACTTATGCTCGATCAGAGCAGTTCACATCCCAGGCATTTTAAACAAGGACAGGGATTGGTCTCTTCATCCAGATCTATCTCACAAATCTGGAGCAGGTTTGGGAGAGTGGAGGTGGACCTGATGGCAACTTGGAAGATCTCTCAGTGTGCCCTGTTCTATCAGCCGTGCTGGAGAGGGTGAGAGAGGAGAATATGAAAATGATCGCCCCATAACACATGAACGCCCCATGGTTCCTGGTTCTGCAACAGCTAATGGGTGAACCATTGAAGTTGCTGTGGAGATAGGATGCGCTCCTGCAGGCAGGAGGAGCAATCAGGAGCCTCCCTATAATAGGTCAGCTCCTTTGGGTCTGGCCGCTGAACAAGACTGCTTAGAAAAATTAGGTTTTCCCAAAGACGTAATATGCACCATCCAGGGAGTGTGCGCAAAATCCACTACAGCTGTTTACGCTTCTAAATGGGCTTTTTTTCAGGGATGGTGCCTAGAAAAAGAAGTGGATCTGACTTCATGTCCCCTGGGCTGCATTTTATCCTACCTGAAGCTGTTGTTGGACAGAAATTTAACTTTCAGCACAATTAAAACTTATGCTGCAGCAATCTCTTCCTGTCATGAAGGTTTCAACGATAGAAAAGTTTTCAATCACCCTTTAACAAAACGGTTTCTGAAAGGTGTGCACCGGCTCAGGCCAGTGACGCGCGCCCTAGCACCACAGTGGGATTTAATATTTGTTCTCAGTGCAATAACTAATGATTCGTTCGAGCCCTTGGACCAGATATCTTTGAAGTATCTGTCAGTTAAACAGCCTTGTTATTAGCTCTGACGTCAGCTAAAAGAATGAGTGACTTGTCAGGTCTGTCCATCGCTCCTTCTTGTCTCAGAATCCAAGGAGATGGAAGTTCAGCAGAACTCCGACCAAATCCTGCTTTTAATGAAATCTATTAAGACAAACACATGAATTCAATTCAGTTTATTAATCAAGCTCCAACTCACAACAACTTCTCAGGAACAACACAAAAGAAAGATGTTCAAATCATAAATCCAAATCAGATCCAGATTCAAGTTCTAACAAATTCAGATTTCCCAAAGAATCAAACACTAAATGAAATAATTAAAAAACAAACAAGTAACTCAACACTGTGTATTGTCTACACATCAATAAATATTTGATAAATAAAATAAATAATGTCAACATTTTAAAATCAAATGAATTACTGTTTTCATACCAACATAGTGTTTGACTGAAATGTTACTTTTATATTGATTTGATAAATTACTGATATACTCTAAAATTATGCACTTAATTCCCTTTTTAAATTCCCAGAATCTTCAGGCCAGTTTGCGCTGAGCTAAAACCTTATGAAGATAGAAAGCTAAAAGGGAAAGAAAATAGAACAACTGGACTGACTCCATAAAATAAAATTATACCACCAGGAATCAAACATTCATGCCTTTCTTCTCTTATTTCTAATCATCATGAGAACTTTGTTGCAGCAGTCAGGTTGAGTTTTAAAGATGAGTCAGAGCTTTGGTGAAAAGTCAAGCTTGTTTTGTCTTTTCGCAGAAAGAGATCCAATTCTCCCCTCAGTTGGTATTGATGGACTGAATAAGGTTTATCAGAGTTTCAAAAAACTCTTCTGGAGAAACAATGGGACTGTAATCCACATGGATGCTTTGGTTTTCTCTCTTCCTTAAGCAGAAGTTTCCTCTCTGGAGAAACAAAAAACAGACGTAAATTTTCCTCATGTGAGCACAGAAATGAGAAACACGATGCAACGATTTGTGTTTTTACTGCATGAACAACTAAATCTAAATGTTAAGCTTTTTCTAAGTCTTGTTTTCATTAAGGACAAAACTTTTTATTAACTGTTATTTTATAATTACTGGTACTGAATCTGATTGTATTGCAGTTTTTTATGATTTGGACAGGTTTGAGTCAATATTTTGATGTGACTTGAGGCTAAATAAACAGGAATGAACTGAAATGTGTGGGGTTGTTTTGTTGTGAATGTGTTCAGAAGAAGAAACTGATCCACTTAGACCAGGCGTCTGCAACGTGCGGCTCTGGAGCCACATGTGGCTCTTTGGTCCCTTTGCAGCGGCTCTTTCAAGCTTTGAAAAAATGTAACACTAAACTGAATTTCATTGTTATACAAACAACAATAAAGTACTAGTTTTAGCTGTCTTCCTGTAATTTATTTTGCAAATACTCTTCAACGTTTTGCTTTTTTCTATACTTAACATATTTTTTGGACTATAAGGAGCATTAATAATAATAATCATTTTATTTAAAAGCACCTTTCAGGACGCCGAAGGACACTTAAGCAAAACAAGTTCATTTTGAGAGATTTTTGAGCACCGTGTACTACATAAAATCAGTTCCAGGTCAGTATGCACAACCAGAATTAATACATAAGGTGCACCTGAATATAAGGCTCACTGTTGATTTTTGAGAAAATTAAAGGAATTTAAGTGTGCCTTACAGTTAGAAAAATGCAGTATTTATTTTTTCACAACAACAAAAAAATCACATAGGTCTGCACAGTTCATAGTTTTCTCAATTTAAAAAACTACCCCCCCCCCCTCTTTTTTCTTTACAATAATCTGGTCTTTTCATTTGTATTAAATTGTAAAAACATCAATAAATGTTAAAAATCATTAGATTGTTTAGCTTTATAATGTCACCCCTACTGGCCACAAAAATCTCTTCCAACAAACCTAAAGTGGCCCATGGGCTACCAGTTGATAATCCCAGGTTACTGCAGCTCTGGACACATTTAATTTAGCGAATGAAGGTGTAAAAATGGCTCTTTTGATCATAAAGGTTGCAGACCCCTGACTTAGACCAACAATAAGGTTTAATACTATTATAGCATGACTTAATATTATTACCGGTATATCTTAACCTCAGGCTGGATTGCTTTGCTCTTACTATATCTAAATTATTATTTAAACTGATGATAACTAAATGTAGGTGCTACGTTTTGAATTACATTGATAACATTTTGATCATGTATAATGAGAGAAAAAGAATAAAATGCTTCCTGGTAGTCATGTGCACATTGTTTCTCTGGTTCTGGTGCTGCATTAACAGAAGTAACCCAAAAAGGGACCAGAGTCCATCCCCATGTCGCCTTCAGTTTTAAAATTCTGATTGATCCATGACCACTTACCACTTCGGCACATTTACAGATTTCATTGAGGATGCTGACTATCAGCTGGATGTGTGTATCTTCTTTGAAGTCATCAGAAGAGGCAGACCGGAGGGACTGAAGACCTGAGATGAAGTATTCTGGAAAGGGGAGTGGCTTTCCAGAGGAAGGAAAACATGAATATACAAATATAAAAACATATATAACATAATGTATATATATTCTCTCCTCTGTGTGAACAAATGCTACAAGCTTACCTTCTGTGACTGCACTGTGAGGTTGAGGCACTGGCACTCTGGTTTCTGAGAAGAAACAAAGAGATGATGTCAGAATGTTATCAGTCATGACGATCATCACTGATGGAGTTGTCTCCATCCCTCACAGTCAACAGGCCTTTTGTCACTGTAAAGAAATGTACTTTATGTTTTTGTTGTGTTTTATGGAGCTGGATATGTGTGGATCTACACTGAATATTAAGAAAGAAAAAATAAAGAGCCATCATCGTGCAGTTTAGTCAAAAGTAGCTTAAGTGTGCATGAGAGCAGCAAAGGAAAGAGGAAGTGGTAAAGATGTTGTGATGTTTGCGCACGTTACAGAGTGGAGCAGCAGAGGTTTTCATGCCCGTTAGAAGACAGATTTGAGCTTTGTTTTTCAAATTGGAACAATGAAAAACTTCCTGAATAAATGATTTCATGGCACTCATTCCTCATATCATTCTTACTGGACAAGCTTAAAACGGTCCCTTCCTGAGGCCATTTTTCTACCACCACCTGTCTGTCAACGTAGACTAAATTCACCAAGAACTGAACTGATTTCATGACTAAATAAAACTGCTCTTTTCGTTGAATGTTTTAGCCAGAGTTTATTAAGTAAAATTATGTCACAATTAATGCATCACTACAGAATCACGGTGTCTGAAATACCTAAACAAACAGAGACAGACTTTAAAAGAACTTTGAGGATCTTCTATTAACTGCTGGGACCAATCAGACAACAGGAGACCACAGACTGAGACAAACAGGAAGTAGAACTGGATTTACAAAATAAGAGTCAGATAACAGTCAGCGAACAGAAACAGATCATAAATATATGAAGCAAAGCCAGCAGATGGATTTCAGATCACATCTGATCAAAATCAGCAGTGTGCACGATGAAGTACATCACTGAAATATTCATGAACTTCCAGTTTGCATGACTTCAATAAATAACTTCTGAATTTGTTAGAATATGTAGGCAGAAGAAAGGAAACAAAATAAATCTGTGCATTAAAACTATTTTTAAAAAAGTTGCCAAAGAGGCAGATAATTAGAAAATCATACTTACCGAAACAACAGATGAGTTGCAGTTCTTGTCACAGTGCTGTCAAAAAAGACAGAAGACGTCAAATCGGTAGAATCAGAACCAGTGACGACAATTAAGCAGCAGCAGTTGACACGTGGTTTACTTGGTTTTCTTTCATCGTTGAACCCACAGTTTCAGTGTGATGACTGGAGAACACACACTTTGGCGTTTTATTATTATTATTTTTTTTAGAAACTTCCGTCTAAAGGAAACCAACCAATTAATCAAAGAAATTGTGTCAAAACAGGTCAAACATCCAACACTTGTAGAAAATTGGTTGCAATTATCATGGTGCACTTAAAAGAAGATGGAAACTTTTTTTAAAGAAAAGTAAAGGATGTAGAGAAAGTGTCTGGAGTTTCAAGTTACACACTAGTGTACACTAATGCTGGCAGTTTGTTGTGTCATCTTACCTCAATTTTGGACTTCAGCTTGGTCACATTTATGAACAGATCTTTCTTTGCCCTTAGACATGTAGTCGATGCAGTAGTTGGTGCTGCTGACGACTGATGAAGAGTACTGAAGAGAGGCAGCAGCAGCAGTAGCATCCATGCATAAGATGAAGATGAAACAGTCATGACTAACAGATTCTGACTCCACACAAGCTGACAGTGTGTAAATCTGTCTGGGTTAACTGAAGTTCAGAGACGGCCTGTTGAAACCTGAACCAGGTCTGCCTTTTGTCTCGTTGGTTTGTTGGTGGGTAGGTGAGAGGTTTGCTGCTTTTAATACAACACATTAGGTCATTTCATAACTTTTGGGGAATCCCAATACTTTCTTGTCCATGGTTTGATCATTTTCATTCAGACTGCTCCCACGCAGGATGCCCGTACTCATCAGGACCCTGACACTAAGGCAAGTGTACTGCAATGTTAACCACATATCAGTCTAATCTGACTGCTTATGACTGTCGTGGCATTTCCTCACCTCTCTGAAGACCTGGCTGTCATTGCACAAAGGAAAATGTCATAAACTTTTTCTTTCCTGAAGTTCAGCTGTCGTGAGTGGGCAGTGTGCTGAGGCAGGTGAATTCTGCAGGACACAACCAACTGAAACTACAGCAATCCAGCAAATCTGCACTGTCACTTTCAGCTGTGGTTTAGACATCATTCCCCATGCGTCATCTTTCTTGATGCAACAAAGCAAACCAGAAGAAAATGCATCAGGTAATAATTGTACTATTTAGTTTTCACGTTTCATTTTCCAGTTATCTTAATAAACTCAAATTTGTTCCAGTATTTTGGACAACTGAGAACTTGATCTTTTTTTAACTGTGACGCTATGAACTTTACAAGAAAGTTAGACTTCTTTCTTTCTTTGCTTCTCATCATTTTATATTTTATTAAAAAGATATGCTTGAGACACACTGTAATTCAGTTCAAGGTGGTGCACCGGCTGCACTGGTCCAAAGACAAGTTGTCCAAGATCAAGGCCGACCTGGACCCTGCATTTAATCATTGTAAACAAACTCCAGCTACACTTGTGCATATATTCTGGACCTGTCCCAAACTGCAGACCTTATGGCAATCTATTTTTCACACCTTCTCTGGAATGTGTGGCAAAACTGTACACCCATCACCACTCATCTCACTGCTCGGGCTGGTCTTAGTAGACACATCCGTGTAACTGTCTACCTGAGTGTTGTCTTACACCGAATGTGTTGTTATTGAAATTGTGATGGTGTTGACAAGTTATCAGTAAATTAAACTTGTTTTGTTGTCAAGTCTTGGATTTTACATGCTATGCTAAGTAGGGATGCACCGATCCACATTTCTCACTTCCGATCCGATACTTTATAACTGAGTATCGACCGATACCGATACTTTTCCGATCCGATACTGTTCAGGTATGTGACTCTGTATAATGAAACTTTCGTACCCAAACTATTCATTTTAACATTGTGTGAGATAAACCCAATGAAGACGCTCATAAGTCTTACAATAGGGAACCCACTGACTTTAACAGCACACAGGACAGGAGGCAAGTATACCACACACATGTCCTCCTTACTCATGGTGCAGCTGAAAAAAACCTAAAAAAAGTCCTAAGCATGATGGGAAAGACAACACAGCCACTCTCCTTAACCACTAAGAGAGTGGATTTTGTTGTCTTTCCCATAATGCTTAGCGTTTTTTTAGTTTTTTCAGCTTTAGCTGGACAAACTATTGGTTATAACTATTGGTTATAATGGGTAAGACAACAAAACCCACTCTCTTAGTGGTTAAGGGGAGTGGCTGTGTTGTCTTTCCCATCATGCTTAGCGCTTTTTTAGTTTTTTTTCAGCTGCACCATGAGTAAGGAGGACATGTGTGTGGTATACTTGCCTCCTGTCCTGTGTGCTGTTAAAGTCAGTGGGTTCCCTATTGTAAGGCTTAAGAGTATCTTCATTAGGTTTAACTCATACCATGTTAAAAAGGGCAGTCACAGAATGTGATTGAACACAAGTGCTCTTTGAAGCTGGTATCAGAAAAATATCGGCAGATTGGATCCGATATCCGATACTTAAATAATGCTGATATCGGATACCGATACCGATACTGGATTGGATCTGTCCCATCCCTAATGCTAAGCGTGCCTGATCTGTACAGTCCATCACTCTGAAGTGTGGTCTGATCTAGGCACGTTGTTAGTTTTTGTTTAATGTGCTCTTCTTTGGCCTTTAAGGCCTCAGTAGTAAAATTAGTCTGTCTCATTCGTTCAATCAACAGCTGGGTATGTGCTTTCTGAAGTATCTTGTTTGCCCGGTCCCCGCTGACGGATGATTTGAATTCCAGGCTCTTGGGAACCATATGCCACTTTGTCTGCATCGGAAGTTGAATCACAAGTGATTCCTGTAGTACACACTCTTCCTAGCTGTTTTCTCAAACTCTCTAACTAGTTTGAGGCAATCCTGGCCAACGTGGTTCAAAATATTCTGATGCATGTTCAATAATCCAGGTAGAAAAATCAAAAAAAGCTAAGGCGGGTCCTTTGGACGTTCAAAAAAAAATATTGTAGAAATGTTTCGTCTTTCATCCGAAAGACTTCTTCAGTCTGAGGAGCTGTATTCAGCTCATTCTTATAAATAGTACCCTCTCATAGTGGATCAACCGCTTTGTTGTTGACATTTTAAACTAGCTGTTCACATCCAACAATTATCTGTCAGGTCATCTGGACAGTTTCTTTTTTATAGAGATGTTTCGCCCTCTATCCGGAGGGCTTCATCAGTCTGAGGAGTTCCAGTAAATTTTTTCCTCACCAAGCAGTAAACTCCTTGAGTGGACCAACCAGTTTGCTGGAACTAAGATGGATTCTGGGGGCAGTCCTGTCCCCCGCCGACTGTCCAGATGACCAGACTGAGAATTATTGGATTTAGTTCCTGGATGATTGAGCATGAACTTTGTTGCCTTAAACCACTTTGGCTGTGGCTGGGAGAAGTTGATGGGGGACAGGACGGCCCCTCAGAAACCATCTTAGCTCCAGCAAACTGGTTGGTCCACTTAAGGAGTTTACTGCTTGGTGGGGAAACAGTTTACTAGACTGATGAAGCCCTCTGGATAGAGGGCAAAACATCTTCATAAAAAAGAAACTGTCCAGATGACCTGACTGAATTATTGGATTTGGTACCTGGATGACTGAGCATGAACTTTGTTAGCTGTTCACATGATTAAGGAGGACCAAGCACCCTGATGGCTGCTTACTATTCACAGAGGGCTGAGTGATACTAGCAATAACAGCATTGTAAGAGAGGGACGGTTGAACACGGAGGCCTCCGCCTCTGTTTAATGATGGACGGTTTCTTTTCACAAAGATGGCCTCCTTTACTCCTCTCTCAAACCATCGTTCCTCTCAGGTAGTCCCCGACTTACGAGCGAGTTCCGTTACAACGAGTTGCTCGTAAAGCGAAAATTCGTAACTTGGAACGGCCGCCACGTGTCTCGTAAGTCCGGAATTTCGCTCGTAAGTTGGAACGGTTTTGCTAGCGCGACTACAAACACTCGTTTTTCATCGAAAAACTGCTTACGAGTGCATAAAAATGATCGGAAACGTGTGTCCACATGTTTAGCTAACGAACTGTGGTGAAAAAACACAGAAAAATTCTGTATTTTTTGCGTTTTTTCCAAAAATTCGCCAGCTCGTAAGTCCGGAACCTCGTAGGTCAGAGCGCTCGTAAGTCGGGGACTACCTGTATCAAGGATGTGAACATCCGTGTTCAACACATGCACGTGGCAGGGTGCTAGGGGTGGATGAGATTTGCCTCAAGGTGCTGAAGGCTCTTGACTTTGTGGGGCTGTCATGGTTGGCATGTCTCTTAAATGTCACATGGAGGACTGGGACAACACCTATGGAGTCTATTTTTTTTTAAAGAGGGACTGGGGAGTTTCTTCCAAATATCATGGGATCACACTTCTCGCCCTCCTCTGGAAAGTTTACTCTAGGGTATTGGAAGAAAGACTCTGACCAATTGTCGAATCTCAGATTCAGTAGGAGCTATGTGGCTTTCATCCTGGTCATGGAACAGTGGACCAGATCTTCACCCTTGCGAAGTTGCTATGGGGTCATGGGAGTTTGCCTCTCCAGCCTACATGTATTTTGTGGACCTGGAGAAAGCTTATGATTGTGTTCCTCAACACATTCTGTGTGTGTGTGTGTGTGTGTGGGGGGGGGGTATGGGGTGTCTGAGTTGCTTTTAAGAATTATCAGTCCCCGTTTAACCGCATCAGGAGCCGTGTCTGCATTTTTGGCACAAAATCGAGCGAGTCGAGTTCACAATGTGGGCTGGATTCCACCAGGGCTGTCTCTTGTCTCCAATCTTGTTTGTGGTGTTCATGGACAGGATCTTGAGTGCAGTTGTGGAGAGGAGGGTGTCCAGTTATGGAAACTCAAGGTCTCATCTCTGCTTTATGCTTAGGATGTGTTTCTGCTGGTATCTTTGGGCCAATACCTTCAGCGTGCACTGGGGTGAATCGCAGCTGAGTGTGAAGTGACTGGGATGAAAGTCAGATGCTCAAATTCGGAGCCCATGGTTCTCGACCGGAAACGGGTGAAATACCCCCTCCGGGTCTGGGAAAAGTGTTTCTCTCCTGTGGAGATGTTCAAGTTTCTGGATGTCTTGTTCACAAGTGATGAGGATGGAGCTGGAGATTAATTGACGGATTGGGGCCTCATCCTTAGTAATGAGGGCATTGCTTAGGTCTGTTGTGGTGAATAGAGAGCTGAGGCAATAGACAAAGTTCTCGATTTAGCCTCACCTATGGTCATGAAGTTTGGATCATGACCAAAAGAATGAGATCCTGGATACAAGTGGCCAAAATGAACTTTCTTCTCAGGGTGGCCAGGTTTAGCATTAGAGATAGGATGAAGAGCTCTGTCATCGGGAGAAAGCTCAGAGTAGAGCCACTGCTACTTCACATCGAAAGGAGTCAGTTGATGTGGTTCCAGCATCTGATTAGGATGCCTCCTGGACACCTCTCTTTAGAGATTTTACAGGCACATCCCATTGGTAGGAGGCTTCAGGGAAGACCCAGATGTCACTGGAGATATTTTATATCTTCTCTTGCCTGGGAACGCCTTGGGGTTCCCCAGAACCAGCTGAAAAGTGTAGTGTAGATATCGGAGTTGCTCTCCTGAACCTGCTGCCTCCGCGACCATTACAGATAAGTGGAAGAAGATGGATGGAAGGATGGATTTATTTAAAAAGTGACTGTTGAACCCCTTTATTGGATTATTCAGTTTCTCCAAGAATAATAAGCTCAGAAAAGTCATATCTGTGAATAGGAATGAGGGCTCTGATGCAACTTACTGAGAAAAATCATTTGTTTCCATTGTTGCCTTTGTTCATTGACCCTGGGGGCCGAGATGTTAGAGGCAGGGCAGCGGGTTCAGGACCGGAAGATCTCGGGTTCGATCCCCGGTCACGGCATACCTCGTTGTGTCCCTGGGCAAGACACTTAACCTGAGTTGCTCCCGGTAGGACTGGTTGGCACCTTGCATGGCAGTCTACCGCTACTGGTGTATGAATGTGTGCATGAATGGGTGGATGGTTGATACTGTGAAGTGCTTTGGGGGCCCTCAAAGGGGGCTGGAAAGCGCTCTATAAGTAAGCTCCATTTACCATTTACCATAAAAGTTAATTAAATTTGTTCTTGTTTTGTTTTATTCCATAAAATTATGTGGTTTGCTATCTGGAGGAAATAAGCAAAGCAAAAGAACAAAGGTCAAGGTTTTAATAGTGGGGGGAGGGGAGGTGATACAACCAAAACAATTGTGTTTTTACTGTATACATTTCCACATCAAATAGCAAAAACTAGGCTTTCCCCACGTTCAGTGATGGTTCAAAAGCAACATTGATGCAATATATCATACACTATGCTGAGGTTTACTTAGAAAGTAAAACCACAAGGCCACATCTGATACTTTCTACTCTGCTAGGTGAGAGCTTGGTTCTAACAAAAGCAGATGTTATCAGATGTTTTCTTTTTGACTAATCACTGTTCTTACTCAGGCACACAGCAAATACAGGAAAAAATCAATGTTCATTGCTGCTATCAACATCATTTTGAAAGCATCTCTATGCTATTAAAATTGATTCAAGTGTGGGGTTTAGAGCCCAGAAAATACAAGTAAGTATTTTATGATTTCTGTTATTATGTTTTGTCAAATGTTACAATTTTATAAATATTTTCTCTTAAATCAAAAAGAAAAGAAACATCTAAAATTTCTCCTTTCCATCAATATTCAAAGCCTTTACTCAGTTTTGAGTTGAAGCACAACTGGCACAATTCCTGCCTAGATTTTTTTTCTGGGTTTAAAGCAAGAAGTTCTGTTTTCCATGTTTGAAGAGCGAGTTTATGCTTCCAGGAATCAGCATGGCCAGCGGCCCTCCTCTGTCTTCTGCCTGGCTTGCATTGTCAAGGTCAAGGTCAAGTTTGTTTTTTTTTGGTCATTTGCATCATATGTGGTACATTTGGTGGAACAAAATTTTGTACACAGGGTCCCAGTTACATCCAACAAAAGTATAAATTGTAAAGAAAAACAGTAATAGGATATAAGATATGAACTAAGAAATACGCTAAACCAAAAATACACTAAGCACTAATAGTACAAAAACAATTTGTCGATCAACAGCAGTACAAAGATGAGTCTGTGTGAGCTGATGAGTACAAATGAACACAGCACCATGAAGTAAATCAGCAGTATGAGATCAGCAGCATGGATAGTCAGCAGCCCATTTCAACAATCAAGAGGCATTACAGGGATTCTTTTTTCCAAAGTGATTGGTTAGGGATTCATTAGTCTAACAGCAGGCAGCACGGTGGTGCAACTGGTAGAGCTGCTGCCTCTCAGCGAGCAGGTCCCCGGTAATCCCGGTCCGGGGGCCTTTCTGGGTGGAGTTTGCATGTTCTCTCCGTGCATGCGTGGCTTTTTTCCGGGTACTCCGGTTTCCTCCCACAGACCAAATACATGCATGTTAGGCTGATTGGTAACTCTAATTTGTCCCTAGGTGTGAGTGAAAGAGTGAACAGTTGTTTGTCTCGTTTGTCTCTATGTGTCCCTGTGATGGACTTGCAACATGTCCAGTGTGTACTACGCCCCTCGCACAGTGATTGCCGGACCTGGGCACCGGTGACCCCCGTGACCCAAAATGGAAGAAGGGGGTAAAAGTTAACGGATGGATGGAGTCTAACAGCTTCAGGGTAGAAGATGCTCTTCAGTAGTGGCTCTACACTTAATGCTCAACCCCTGCCCTCAACCTCATGTCTGAGGGGAGCAGGGCAAAAAGTGAGTGTGCTGGGTGAGTGGGGCCTTTCATGATGCAGGATGCCTTTTTCCTGCATCTGGAGGTGTAAATGTCTGTGATGGTGGGGAGACTGACTCCAACATCTTCTGTGCAGCCTTCACCACTCTCTGCAAAGCTTTTCTTTCTGCAGCTGTGCAGCCTCCATGCCACACGTTGATGCTGGAGCACAGGATGCTCTCCACTGCACACCTGTAGAAGGAGGTGAGGACTGGGCTGCTCAGACCAGCTCGTCTCAGCCGTCTGAGGAAGTAGAGTCTCTGATGACCTTTCTTGATCAGGCTGGTGGTGTTGTTGCTCCAGCTGAGGTTATCATTCAGGTGCACACCCAAGTAATGGTAAATGGTAAATGGAGCTTACTTATATAGCGCCTTCCAGCCCCCTATGAGGGGCCCCAAAGCGACTCACAGTACCAGCCATCCACCCATTCATACACCCATTCATACACCGGTAGCGGTAGTCTGCCATGCATGGCGCCAGCCAGTCCTACCGGGAGCAACTTGGGGTTAAGTGTCTTGCCCAGGGACACAACAACACATGGTGTGGGAACATGGGATTCGAACCTCCAACCTTCCGATCGTGGGATGGATGCCACTACCACTGTGCCACGGCCGCCCCTAAGTACAGTACTTGTAGCTGGAGACCACTTCCACCATAGATCCTCTGGGATGGGGGTGGGGTGTTGTTCCATCTGAAGTCCACGGCCATCTCCTTCATCTTCTTCACATTGATGTGAAGGTTGTTCTTCCTGCACCAGCTCTCCAGGTGTTCCATCTCCTGCCTGTAGCTGGACTCATAATTGTTTGTGATGCATCCAATCACAGCTGTATCATACCATACCATACTATACCATACCATTTTATTTATAGAGCACTTAAAACAGCGACAAGGCCAACCGAAGTGCTGTACAAACTAACAAACAACAGGCAACACATAGGCAACATATAAAATGACATAAAAAACAGAATATAGACATAAAATCATCGCAGATAATAAATATAATGACCAAACACAGATCATCTGGTGTTCAAAGCAACGGAATAGCAGAGGTGGGTAGAGTATTCAAAAATTTTACTCAAGTAAAAGTATTGTTACTTGAACCAAATATTACTCAGTAAAAGTAGTGAGTAGGCATCTAAAAATGTACTTGAGTAAAAGCAATAAAGTACTTTGATTATAACCTACTCAATTAGTGAGTAACTGCGGAGTACCATCTTGTGTCATTAAATTATAATGTGCAAATGGATTTACAAGGAAACATAACTTTTAATGAGACTGAACATACATTGTTATAAATAAAAACACAAAGGCGATACCAGTGTGACAAGATGTCCTGCGGACAATGAACGCACCACACGGGTGCTGGGATGTGATTGGTTCTGGGGCTGGCTTCCTGTATAAAACGGGCCCAGCCCTCAGGGTTGACACACGTCATCCGCCTTCCGGTGGCGTTTGCTGGCTGTGTCGCGCTAGCGTTAAGGTGCACGGTCGCGATGATCTATTGTTCTCGCGACCACATTTACAAGCTTCTTGTTTCCCTCTCCTGCTAGAGGTGGAACTCGGTGGTGAGTAAAGCGCCAGTTTTCTTCTTTTCCCTTACATGTTCAGCTTTTAATTCTAAATATTTATTGTTTTAGTCCCTGCTGTTTGTCCTTGGCATCCATCTGCCTGCTGTTTGTCCTATGGTGTTTGTTTTCCTGCTGTCCCGACTGGTTTCTATCCTCCATCTGAGTAGTCCATCGACTGGTCCTGTCGCTGTGTTGGTGCCCGCTGTCTGGACGGCGTGGGGCGGGCTGCATCACGTGTCCTGCGGGCTGAGCTGAGCCGATCGATGCCCAGCTCGGACTAAACGAAACGTACAGGTGTCTGTTGAGTGATGTCTCTTCTGGTACGACGGATCCTACCAGGGTGGACTCAGGACTGTTGCTGCTTGACTGATCGAGCATCTCTCAGGCGGTAACTCTGGTGTATGATTTTGTGTGTTTAATGTTGTCCTGTTTTTAGAGTATTTCACTGAATTGCACTTTTATTGTTGTTTGGAGCCATAATTGTCTTTTTTAAGTGTGTATGCTTTAACTCCATTTTTAAATTAAACAAACAATTGTGTAATTTATTGGTGTCTGTGTGAACTTGTCTCATGCCTCATCTGCAACGGGTCTATGTGCCTTAAGGGTAACTTTTAGTAAAGTTTTTAACCAAATTCACTTTTTTAAATTAAAAATAGATTATTTATTTATTTTTTAAACTAAAGTTGCCTATTTTTTATCCATACCCGTCCGGCTACACCAGCCAAAGGGATTTAGAAATAAACCACTTATCTTTTACATTGTTATAAATAAAAATAAATAAAAAACACAAAGGCACCTGTATCCAAAATAATTCAGCTAAATACTGTAATAATAAACTTGACTTTCTGCAAAACATTGTTTCTACCAGTAAATGTTGGAACTCATTTTCTTACATTTTGACATCCTATAAGCAACACTAACTGTTTAAGTATAAACTAAAACACAACCCTACACATAAAGCAAAGGACTGTGTATTCCTGAACTTACCGATGTAGCAGAACACACTGGTCTCTAACTTTCGGTGAAAAAACACCTGAATTCACTTTTTCACTGAAGCTCTCAATTGAATCTCCTTTTCTCTGAAAATCTACAATGAAGGACAAGATCACTGTTTTAGTCCAGTTTAGTTGAATCAAGAAACACACATTATTTCAGAAGAGACTTCCTTTTAATTTGTGTTATTACAGAATTGATCAACTGAATAGCTTTTGTCATTTTATGATGATCTGTTATTTGTATGAGTTGTCACTCTTATGCTGGTTTATTCTTCAGTACGATGGTGCTATAAATCTATGGCACAGTTCAGGGTAAACTCTTAAGTGAAACTTTGCAGCATTGTCTATTGAGTTAGACATAATATTCTCTTCACTGGCGATTCCATCTGGCCGCTTCTCTAAACAGTTTTCCTGCCTGTCCTTCAGATTTTCAACTCTATGAACTGCAAAGTCACTCCTTTAGTTTCTTGGAGCAGCCAATGAGCGGAGTGGATTTGACTGGATCAGCCCTCCACATAAAACCCCTTACTTCCCGTTTTGCTTCAGTGCAAAGGGAGAACTCGATCTAAGTTCTTCTCTGAAACTGGTTGAACGTTGTGGTCAATTGCCAATTAGACCTACGTTATCAGCCAGTGTTACAGCTCAGCTTGCTATAACTCACTCATTTATTTTCTGAAAGAATTTATTTTCTGAAAGTCTTATTTTGAAACTATACTCAGGACGTGTCCTTGTTTCTGCCGAGAAAGGCGCGCTTCACGTATCGTTGAATCAGTAAACACGCACTGAAGTCAACTGGACGCCTAGTGGACCACACAATCCGTTAGTGTCCACACTGCTTCTCAACTCTTATCTCAAGAGACGTGATCGACACCAGGTAAAGAGTCGCTGATTGTTTGCTGAACGTGTGGGAAGTCCAGCTGGACTCGTTTGGAAAAAGTGTCACACTGGTTGCATTCAAAATAATTAACTTCTTTTAAACTTCCATCTTTCATTTCACTCCTTCCTCCTGATCTTGTTTTCTAAACCAGTAAACTAAGTACAGGGAACCCCCGACCTACGTACGAGTTTGGGACCTAAGAACCGTTCGCAGCTCGATCCGTTCGTAGGTAGGGGGTGAAAATTATATTTAAAAAAAAAAATTATTCATTCATTCATTCATTCAACCTTTATTTATCATGCTAACGGAGCGCGCGCACACATTTAAGCATGTAAAGTAGTGTACTGTAATGTTAAACATTGCTATTCACATTTACAGAATAAATAAAAATATATTTTCTTACTTTGAGATGGTCAAAGCCGACATCTTAGGTTGCCATGCGTTGATTGTTGTCGGGCCGAGCAGCGCGGGGGCCGGCAAGCCACCGCAGCTGCTCCAGGCCTGTGTTAGCTAGCTGGCTAGCTTCTGCTAGCCAAGCCATGAGCTAGTGTTGGAGCGGCGGCGCGATCAATCTGCAGCTTCTGCTGCTCCAGCCGCTGCTCCAGCCTGAGACGTCCACAGAGCTATTCCAGCTAGTAATTAATCCACATGATGCGATCCTGGTCACCAGTGTTCAAAAGGCCGGCTCCCGTGTTAGCTCCAGTGTTAGCTCTGGAGCTAGCCAGGCCGGAGGTGTAGCCAGGCCGGCCGGAGGTGTTCGCACGGCGGCCTGGCACGATCGGCGATAAATCCGCTGCCTGAGACATCCACAAAGTTCACAGAGACGTTTCCAGCTAGTAATTAATCCATATGAAGCCATCCTGGTCACCAGTCTTCGTCCAGCTCTCGGCAGCTAACCTAAGATGGCGTCCGGTCCGGTGTTCTACATTAATTTGTGACCGGAGACCCCAGTGACTGAACCTTAAATAGCGTCCGGTGTTCTACATTAATTTGTGACCGTGTAAACTGAAGACCTACTTCCTGTTTCCCAAAATTGCTCAAAAATTGCTCAAAAATGATCAGAAATGATCTTTTTTATCATAATTATTATTTATAAAGCCTTTAAAACAACCAGAGCTGCAACAAAGTGATGTACACATGAAATTAAGAACATTTAAACACAAAAAAAAAAAAAAAAAAAAAAATTTTTTTTTTTTTTTTAATTCATATTTTTATTAAATATGATATGTTCGTAAGTCCCGTGGTTCGCAGGTCGATGGGGTCGTAGGTCGGGGGTTACCTGTAAATGTACCTGCAGGAAAATCCTTAACTTGTCTGTTGTTTCAAATTGAATTTTGTCTACAGTAGTTTATTGAAATCTAAATCAGAGCTAATCTCGATACAAATGTTTGATGTACTTTCATGATTTTGTCAATAAAAGGTTCATCTCCAGGGGCCTCATGTACAAAGACTTGCGTGGATTTCTTACTGAAACGTGACGTACGGTCAAATCCAGAAAACTGCGTACGCACAAAAAAATTCGATGTACGCCTGAATGTTACGCCTGAATCCACGCACATTCCTTTTGTACATCACAATTAACGTGGAACTGAGTGCACGTGAGACACCTCCCCTGACACTCCTTCATTTACATATGTTAAACAGATGCTAATTACTTCCTGCATGTATGAAGGACATGTTTGTTTGCTCCCTACGCGATCAGAAATTATTTCTAGATTCAGGAAAATAATGAATTTAATATAATACGAGTGAGAAAAAAAATCCTATGTAAGAATAGTAATAAAATATGTTTATCACGCAAAGAACGAGTGATTGTGTGTCGGTGTTTGTGTGCGCGCGCACACTGCTTTGGTGCGCAACCGGCTCATCCTTCCATTCTGAGTGAAAATATTTACTTTGTGCACGAGTTTATTAACATAATTACTGTAAACACAGAGGAACTTAGATGTTTGGTAGAACATAGATCTTTGTTTATTTAATAGCTGATATGAAGAAATGAGTCTCTACGCCTCAGTGGAGAGTTTTTGTGCGCAGTCTGTTTGTCTGTGAAGCTTTTGCTCTCCTACAAGTTATAAGGTGTACTTTCACGTGTCATTTTGGAGAAATCTACAATAAACGCCAAGTATGAAACACCTCCACTGCCGGCGAGGGTGCGCGCGCTCCAAAGCGCAACCATAACTCAGCCTTTAGAATCATATAGATGAGACCATTCCATTGGATATGATCCGGCTTTGTGTGGACTGGACAGCCCCCATTGGTCTGCCAGCTCCCTCTGGAAAGCTCCTGTGGAACCCCAGTTTGATCGCTGCGTCTGTACGTGCACGCGTGATGCACGGCTCCTGTGTTGCGCTCCAGAGCGCAGCAGTGCCAAACTGAAAAAGGATTATTCCTGAAAACGGCTGATAAGCCATATCATAGATCAGGAAATTATATCTATTTATAAATAAATGCTCTGCGTGTTACACTATTTATTACATCCTCCAGTAAGGCTGAATCTGTTCCTGTTAAATGTATTTTTGGCACAACTTTGCGCGTCCTTTATTTAACTGTGTCCATGTGGATGTAATAATTGTTAATCATGTTTTGATTTTTTTTGATTTGATGTTTATTCATTCATTTTAAAAGAACAATACAAGACAGTTTCATCAGATACAAGATTACAAGTAGGATAAAATGAAGGGAGCAGAAAGAAGATGAAATCTTATTATATCTGCCCCTATTTCACAGTTTGTTCAACCAATGATAACTTTCAAGCAACATCACAGAATGAATAGTTCTACCTATTTTCCTAACTGTAATACACAAACTACATCACAAAATGAATAATTCTACTTAATTTTCCTGACTGTAAAACATAAACTAGATCACAAAATGAATAATTCTACTTAATATTTCTAACTGTAATACACAAACTACATCACCCATAATTCTAATTAATTTTCTAATTCTAATTTTTTTATTTTTTTTTTTTTTTTTTTTTTTTTTTTATAATTTTATTTAATTTTCCTATTTTCCTAATCATGTGTGTCTGGTGTGAACAATAATCATTTTCACATCATGAATAGGGATGGGGCAGATCCGATCCAGTATCGGTATCGGTATCCGATACCAGCAGAATGTAAGTATCGGGTATCGGAACCAACCTGCCGATATTTCCGATACTTTCTAGATGTCAGAGAGCACATATATTTCACCATACTCTGTGACTTCTGTCTTAACATTGTTACTTAGCGGTATATTAGTGTTCAATTATAGATTAAATCTGTATCTGTTGATAAAATTCAACAAGAATTACAACTCATATAGTGCCAGAATTAAAAATAAGACTAGAAAATGGGGAGTAGAATGTGATGATTTCCCATAATGCTTAGCAGTATTTTAGACTAGTGTTCCTTGCACCATGAGTCAGAAGGACGTCTGTGGAAGAGACCTGCCTCTTCTTGTATGCCATTTGTTTGTGAATTACTGTAGTGAGGCTCGTATGCCATTTGTTTGTGAATTACTGTAGTGAGGCTCAGAGTGTCTTCTTTGGGTTTAACTCACACAAGTCCGAGTTTTGTGCAACATACGTGCTCTCCCTTCAAGAACTTAATTATTACAGCCTCCTATGCTTGAACACCGATATCGGATCGGAAAAGTATCGGTATCGGTCGATACTCAGTTGTTATGTATCTGTATTGGATCGGAAGTGAGAAATGTGGATCGGTGCATCCCTAATCATGAACAGTTTCTCAGAATCACCTCTAAGTGTCGCCAATGGAACCAGAACCATAGAAACGTGCGTACGCCAGCCCTGGATTTGGCGTGGGGCTGCGCACATTTCCACGTTCAGTTCAGTTTTGATACATGTGGAGTTTTGCGTGGAAAATGGTGTACGCAAGGTTTTTGTGCGTATGCACCGTTGATACATGAGGCCCCTGGTGAATCAACATAAGTTGACGTTTCTCGTGAAATTACATTTTGTCTGGTCACATTTAATCAATTTAATCCAAAAAAGAGTGAACTCGTTAGAAATTTGGGTCAGATAAAATCTGTTCAACTTTCATTTGGAATATTGGAACAGTCAGTAAACTGACCACTACCTAAACTCCTACAATTGGTGGCTCATACGATCTTCTGAAAGGATTTAAATTGTATTTGTGTGGTCTATGTTACGGTTTGTTGGCATAAATATTATCCATGTTTTTGGACTTGGAAAGATAGTTCTGGCTGGGAGTATCCGGGAATTGCAAACGTTGCATTGTCTGTGTCATTTCACGTTGGCATTTTTGTTGTTTAAATTTTAAACGTCTGTTTGAAGCTGCTGGTGGTGAAATTTGTCACTGTGTGAGACATTTTGATAACGTGTTGCACGCTACGAGTACATTTCTCAATGTGGTTGACCGTCGTGTCATTCCTTGAAAGCTCTTCTTATCTCATTACATCTGCGGATTACTGTTGTGTGCTGTTTTCACATTTTCGTGCAGGTCCAAGGTACCTATTTCTGTTTCCAACGTGGTTTGTTTGTGGTTCGGAGAATCCTCTCAGCTTCTGCATTTGGACCGGACTAAAATTCGGTTCTGACGAGAAGTCCATTGTTTTTCAACAGTTAGAAGTGCCGTCTTCCTCAGGAAGGCTCGGGTGCTTGCCTTTATGTGATTTGGTACGTTAACAGAATTTTTCTGTGGTGTTTTAAGCATTTAATTTGAGAAACAGAGTCCGGAATTTTGGGGTAAGCTAAGTTAGCATTCCCGACGCTAAGGCTACATAAAGCGCTGTGATTGGTCCATTGTGTGTCGTATTCAATATTGTTGGTTCTGATAGGCTGCTGGTCGTCAGATTCCATTTTGTGTTCGCACAAGTTCTGACAGTTTGTCTGGTTTGTTTCGTTTCTTTGCATTAAATATCGCCACACACTGTTTCGAAAAGGTGTGTGGTGATATTTATAAAGTATAAAGAACGAAAGAGTCCGACGGGACAAAAAAGTACGCCAGTACGTACGGTCCGTGAACGTCTCACGTACACCGCATCACCGGAAGTAAATTGGCTCAGATTGAGGAAGATCATTGTTTTAATCGCTAAAAATTCACGGAACCTGTTTCAAAATTTTTAACCACAGCCATGTGGTTCTAAACAGAACGCGGTTCTAGCGATTATCTCGTACAGGCACTAAATCTTTCTGTAAGGTGCTTTTAACCAGTTTTTGTTAGATGCTGTTCGTAAGCTAATGGCTAAGCTAAGGCTACGCTCACGGGTGACAACAACGACTCTATAGTGGTCAGAAAGAGTAATTACAGTCACTGTGATAAAATAAGCTCTGCTACCATCTGCTGGTTACTTTAAAAGACTACATATTTTTACTGTAATTCTGTGCTCATTTCAGCTTTCCTGTTTATTTTAAATAGAGAACAGTTTGGGGTGTCGAACACACAGCATCTTTTAATTTGATTTTCACACATTTCCAGATAAGATGGCAGACGTAGCAGATGCTGTCCCTGATACGTCCACAGCTGATTTTGACACTGGGCAAGAACCACCCATGGTTCCCATTGATTATCTGGATAAGGCTTTATTGTTGCTCACAGATCCCATCACAAGCTATGGTGACGATGTAGGAAAAA
>JBBPBX010007988.1:39003-49290 GCA_038048925.1 Garcialebias charrua
ATCTTTTAAACACATTGAAAGGCTTTTTTTCAACTTCCTTCTCCCTTTTTCCGTTTTGCGCCCTTTTTTTCCTGCCGCTCCAGTGCACGAGTGAAAAAATAAATAAATAAATAAAATAAATAAATAACGTGTGTAGGGAGAGCAGAGAGATAGGAGGACGGAGGTGAGGGAGCAGGGGGCGCCTAATCAATGCTGTTCACCTGTTATTGATCATTTCATGCAGTTAAAGAAAATGCCTGCTAGAAAAACGTTTTTTTCTAGAGACGCTTTTGACGCCCCCTTAAGTCCAGCGCCCCCATGCGGTGCATCCACGGCATAGCGCCCATTTGCGCCTCAACGTGAGTTTTGAGCTGAACTCTGGGAAGAAGCAAACTGCAAACAGACAAGACCCAGAATTTAAAAGATGTAAAAATAAAATTAAAAAAGTGCAGATTACCAAATTGTTCAGAGTCAGAGAGTCAGAGTCAGAGAGTCTTTATTGTCATTTGCACCGCATGTGGTACATGAGATGAAAACGAGATTATGTACACGAGGTCCCAGTTACATCCAACAACAATGAAAGAGAAAAACAGTAATAACATCTAGAACTAACTAAGAAAAACATCAACTAGTAATACACTAAGCCTAATATAGTGGGAATAAACAGCAGCACGAACATGAGTTTGTATGAGCAGATGGTCACAGATGAATACAGCAACAAGAAAACAGATCAGCATCAGCATGATGTGATATTTTGCAGTGTTTATTTTTATTTTATTTTTATTTATTCATGAGTCTAACAGCCTCAGGGTAGAAGCTGTTCCTCAGTCTAGTGGTTCTACATTTGATGCTCCTCAACCTCCGTCCTGAGGGGAGTGGGGCAAAGAGTGAGTGTGCTGGGTGAGTGAGGTCTTTCATGATGCAGGTGGCTCTTTTCCTGCATCTGGAGGTGTAAATGTCTGTGATGGTGGGGAGACTGACTCCAACAGACTTCTGTGCAGCCTTCACCACTCTCTGTAGAGCTTTCCTCTCTTCAACTGTGCAGCCTCCATGCCACACGTTGATGCTGGAGCACAGGATGCTCTCCACTGCACACCTGTAGAAGGAGGTGAGGACTGGGCTGCTCAGACCAGCTCGTCTCAGCCGTCTGAGGAAGTAGAGTCTCTGATGACCTTTCTTGATCAGGCTGGTGGTGTTGTTGCTCCAGCTGAGGTTATCATTCATGTGTACACCCAAGTATTTGTAGCTGGAGACCACTTCCACTGCAGACCCACCTATT
The DNA here is from genome assembly GCA_038048925.1 of Garcialebias charrua. Classification (NCBI taxonomy): domain Eukaryota; kingdom Metazoa; phylum Chordata; class Actinopteri; order Cyprinodontiformes; family Rivulidae; genus Garcialebias; species Garcialebias charrua. Next base: position 40,262 of record JBBPBX010007988.1, read on the forward strand.
TTCAGTGGGGCATGGTTGTGTTTGTTCCTTCTGAAGTCCACAATCATCTCCTTTGTCTTCTTCACATTCATGTGAAGATTGTTCTCTTTGCACCAGCTCTCCAGGTGTTCCACCTCCTGTCTGTAGCTGGACTCATCATTGTTTGTAATGCATCCCACCACCGCTGTATCATCTGCAAACTTAACAATATGACAGCCTGGAAGTGTGGCTGTACAATCATATGTGAGCAGAGTGAACAGAAGGGGGCTCAGCACACATCCCTGAGGAGAGCCAGTGCTAAGGGTTATGGTGGAGGAGGAGAAGTTGTGGATCTTCACGGACTGTGGTCTGTCTGTTAAGAAGTCTAGTACCCAGTTACAAATAGAGGGGCTTAGTCCAAGTGTAGATAGTTTGTCTATCAGAGTTTGGGGGATCATGGTGTTGAAGGCAGATGTGAAGTCCACAAAGAGCAGACGCACGTATGAGTCCTTCTGATCCAGGTGGGTGAGAGCAGTGTGGACCACGGAAGAAATGGCGTCCTCTGTTGATCGGTTCTCACGGTATGCGTATTGATGAGGGTCCTCGTTGATGTTGACGGTTGCCTTGATGTGGGACATGACCAGTTTCTCAAAACATTTAGCGACTATCGGGGTGAGGGCCACCGGTCTATAGTCATTCAGACCAGTCACTGTGGAGCTCTTTGGGACTGGGATGATGGTCGCGGTCTTCAGGCAGGTGGGAACTCATTGTATAAGCCACACCTTTTTGCATACATTTACAAGTTCTGCAACTTATACACCGAAGTGACTAATATACATGTTTTCCTCATATTTATAATCCAATTTTTGGCTGCGATCTGACAACTTAATTCATTCTGACATGGAAAATATTGAACACTACTATTTTCTGCTGCTAGAAGGCGCTTGAGTAATATGGCAAGCCAAGCATCTCATTAATAGGTAAAAGTGGCTATTAATTAGACACTTGGCTTGCCATACAAACCACCTTCGTCTTGCTCCGGAACTCCTGGAGCAAACGTCAAATCAGATGCATTTTGACCACCCTGCACAGGCGAAATGCAACTGATTTGACCATTAAAGTGCATTTATTAAGGAAAAGTTAAGCTGAGACACAGCTTTGCTATAATTTTGTGCAAACAAGTAATTGTTTTAGGTGTTAATCTTGTTAAATTCTTGTTAAAGTCCTCCTGTGCATGCTCTTGCAGCCGCCAATGGATTTTTGGCAAAACACAGGCCCGTGTTTCCGGGTTGTCAGCGGTGACACATAATAGATGCAACTTATACGGCGAAGCCTCTTATTTGTTTTTTCCATTTTATTCGACATATTTGGACTGGTGCGACTTATACGGCGGTGCAATGTGTACGGCGGCGAGTATGGTAACTTAAATTATTGGATAAAGCTTCTTGGCAGCTGCACAAATTACCCTCTTCTAGTATTTAAGCACATATAGGATGCACAGTGAGAGGAGAGCAACATGTTTGTGGTAAGAAGAACTAAAATTCAAATGAAATTAAATGACTGTGCCATCTTTCCATGCATTTATAATCATTAACTAGAGTTTAGTTGATTTTGTACCCTTTCAATAAACAGTTTTCCACAGTGTTAAGGCAGCCTTTAATTCTCCTGACATTTACAGTACTTGTAATATCAACTTGTGTGTGAGCTCACAGACTGGAACCCCTTCACAGATCATATTCATAATTTTTCCCCATTGTTTAATGTTTTTATATCACCATATTCCTTTATTAAACACAATTGCAAAATTCAATGAGAGTGAATGACATTTCATCTAGTTATAATAATAATAATATAATATAATAATAATAATAATAATAATAATTATTATTATTATTATTATTATTATTATTATTATTATTATTAATATAATAATATAATAATAATAATAATTATTATTATTATTATTATTATTATTATTATTATTATTATTATTATTATAGTCATTATTATTATTATTATGGGTCTGGCGCCAGCTGCCCTGCCTCTACCCCATCTCGGCCCCAAATAAACTATAGCATCAGCATTTTAACATGGTAATTTATGTTTTTTAGTACAAATATATTTTAACGTCTCCATAATATACTGTGGGTTTTATGCAAACATATATGATACTCTGTAGCAGGGCTCTTCAACAAAACTGCTCAGGGGGGGTCACCGTTTCTGAAAGTCAGCAGCTCAGGGCCAGACATCCAGCAAGTCATTGTGTAAATAAATAAACCAAATATTACAATGATCTGTTACCTTTTTTTTATTTTCTTTGTTTCATTGCATTGAATCCTAAATGCAATAAACAGGACCCAAAACCCAACTCCAGAACCCCATTGGTGGGACGGATTGAAGTCACCCCGGGGCCAGAAGTGGCCCGCAGGCCACCAGTTGAATGGCCCTGCTCTATAGTCAAACTACAGAGCATAGTGTTATACTGTTGGATTTTATACCTGGATTATTGCGCATGAACTTTGGTGTTTTGATCCAATTTAACATGACTGTCAACGAGGGAGAGGGCGGGCCCCGGAGGCCATCTCGGCGCCAACATAACAGTTTTTTTTCCTCCACTTTGGAGTAAACTGGAGAATCAGTTTTGTTTGGTGGTTCCTCAGACTGAAGAAGTCAGTTGGATGACGGACGAAACGTCTCAGCACAGAAAAGAAACGGTCCAGATGACCTGACCGAGCATTGTTGGATAAAGTGTTATGGTTTCTTTCTCAGTCACGATGAATTGAGAAATTTAAAATTGGTGCATGAAACTAAATTTAGAAAGAGTTGGCCACAGCTCAGTCTGTCACCAAAACCAACAATGTTGAAAACTGTGCCCGGGTGTCTTCACTAGCTTGACCAAATAAATGACCAGTATGTCAACCTCATTCTCACCTTTGACCAAACAGCACACTTTCCCTGAACCCTTTTCAGTGCCTTGATGTTCCCTATCATTCATCTGTATTCCAATCTAACCAGCCTCTGGCTGGGTTCAAAAGATTTGGTTATCTCTAAAAATGTTATGTATCTCTAACAAATGTCTGACATTTATCCTTCCTCTGCTCTGGTCAATATACAAAGGCTGGCTGAAGTTAGCAATCCTTATAATGTGTGAGCTTTAACTTTTATTTCTTTTACCCATTCCAACATAACTTTTATATGAAAGGTGCATCATTAAATGGTTGTGTTTTTCCAACCTTAGGGTTAGGGTTAGGGGTTATTTATTTTCCAGTTTTTTTTTTTTCAAGAACTCGTTTAGAAATCCTAATTCCACCATGTTCATTTGCAATAAAAATGTGTTTGAGACATGAAGTGGCTGTTCCCTCACATTCCTACAATTATGCTGGTTTGTTTACTACCAACACCTCAGTAAAAGCTACCAGATGGTGGACAAGCTTGTGGGTGTAGCAACAATCCATGTACCGGTACTTAGTGCTACAGTCTCTCCCTCTCTTTTATTTTTTTGTTTTTGGCAAATATTGCATTTTTAGTTCATTGCACAAGTGAAAATGGTTGAATATTGCAAGTGTACAGCATTTCAACCCTCTTGTACAAAAGTGAGTCAAGACTCAACACATTTCTTGTAAAGACGCAGGCAGTGTGGCGACCTCTGGGTCTAGACTTGTTGCCATCTTTCAGGAAGCAGTGAGATTGTAAAAAACTAAATTGTATAGAGATATTTTCAAGAGAGCAGCTAAGATTGAAGCAGAACAGTGATTTAAGTGCACAACAAAACAAAACTACAGAAGGAAATAACGGAGTGTGTAAATAAATGTAGATCTACTGATTGGGGGGTGAGGGGTGAAACAAAACGTTTTATTTAATTTATTATTATGAATCATTGGTAGCAAAACTATACAATATTCCATTAAGGCTTTGGTTGCCATACACGTTTTTTTTATTTTTTTATATGATAAATTCCATGGGTTCATTTTCTTTCACTGAACGATAGAATAATATGTTTGGTGAAGATGTGGAAAATACCACTGAGCATTAATTGTTTGTTAAAATGTTTTTGTTTTATCACTCGAATAAAGTGGGAAAATATTTTAAATGGTTGTCATTAGGAAATGCTGGTAAATCAAACGTTCACATATACTGTATTTTTTTGCCTATAAGTTGCAGTTTTTTTACACGATTTGCATGTCCTGCAACTTATACACCAAAGTGACATATTTATGGATATTTTGTCCCATATTTAAAAGCAATTTTTGGCTAAGATATCACCATTTTCATTCATTCTGACTGAAAATATTGAGCACTACCATTTTCAGCCACTAGATGGAACTCGAGTAGTGTGGCATGCCTTTGTATCATGTAATAGGCAAAAGTGAATTAGTGACACAACTGGCTTGCCATAGCCTGCCACCTTCGTCCAACTCGCCTGGAGCAACCGCCAAATCAGCTTCATGTCGCTCCCTGGCAAAATGCAGCTAATTTGACCATTGAAGTGCATTTATTAAGTAAAAGTGCAACCTTTACTACAAGTATACTGTTGAGCAAACAAATAACTGTTCTTAGGTGCTTATTTTGTTAAATTTTGAAGAAATGCGCAACGTTCCTCCTGATTTCCTCCCTACGAGCGTGCTCCCGGAGCACCGAGGCAGCAAATACTTTTGAAAATGCAGTTGATTTGACCGTCACAGTGCATTTATTAAGAAAATTTAAACTGAGACACACCGTTGCTATATTTCCAGCAAATAAATCATTATTTTTAAATGTTAATCTTGTTAAATTCTTGTTAAAGTCCTCCCGTGCACAATCCCGCGGCTGCCATTTGGCAGCCAATCGATTTTTGGCACAACACTGGCCCACATTTCCAGGCTGTCAGCAATGATGCGTAACAAACTCGACACATCAGCAGTGACGCAAAACAGATGCAACGTACATGGCGAAACAATGTATTTATGGATTTTTCTACTTCATTAGATATATTTGGACTGATGCGACTTATAGGGTGGTGCAACATGTACGGCAGAAAATATGGTAGTTATACAGACAAACATATAACTATGCGCCAGCCCTTGTTCATTCTTAATGAAAGGCTTTTGGTTTATAACATCTCTTGAATGTACAATAAGTGTTTCATATTCCAAGAAGTAATGTGTATGTCTCTGCTGTACCCATGGCACAAAACTAAGTCTGCTGCAGTTCAAGCCTGAGTCTTCCCCTGTGCAGTAGGTGGGCTTCTTCTGTGGCCAACAACTACTTTGTACATGTTTGCTTTTCATTGTGGGACACCATGGTTTAAATTTGGTCTATGGACATGGGTGAAATAGAGGACCTTCTGTAAGAACTCAAGTACAAATGCAGCACAGCGGTTATGCAAGCATTTTGACAAATCAGTCAAAGCAATCACTGTATTTATCTCATTCCTCTCACAACCTCAGCTGCACTTCAGTTCATAATATAACATTCTACTTTGAATAATTCAACATATCTCAAAATCTTACACAAAAAGGCCAGAACACAACTAGCATGTAATGCTCCAGCACTGACTGGATGTCTTCTACAGCCTTTTATGCTCCTGTTTCTCATCAAGCCGATGATCCTCCAGGGCTGCTGATCGGTGCTCAGATGTGGCTGCAGGGAGCTGACAGAGCAGAACTCTCCTAATTTCCTTCTTTTTTGAGGAAAAACTACAACTAATTGGTCATATTAATCAGTACGAAACACTGGCATTTCAAAATATTTTTAGTTGCATTTTCACAGGAAGTGTGTTTGCATGTCCACCTCAATGTTCCCAAGAAGGTGTTTGCATGTCCAGCTCAATGTTCCCAAGAAGACTTTTGGCTGAATACCATGCAACCAAACCACCCATGTTTAAAATATTTTATTTTACTTTATTGCATTAACTTTTCTAAAGTAAAATCGCTATCTTGACAAAACATAAAAGCAAGATGCTTACTTGTAGACTTTAAATATTAGATTTATCTTTTGCATCTTCCTAATAATGTCATTGTCAAATGAGCTTTTTTAAACAATAGGCATCTAATTGAAATATAACTTCTACCAGAGCACGTCTGTTAATAGATGAACCTGTACCGTCATGAAAGTACAGATTAAACTAATTCAAATACTTTGAAGGGAGGTATTGTTGAAAAACTATGTAATTGAAGTCTTACCTTAAGTAAAGCTTTCAATAGCTCTTTGAATGACTTTGGAGAGATAAAGTTTAATTCTGACCAGACTGTCCGGCTAACAGCTCTGAGTGGGGACAAAATGGACAGCTGTTGTACAACTCCAACTTCAGTTCAGACTCAGAAATTTCACAGCTGGACATGCAACTGACAATTGGTAAACCTTTACTTGGTGATCATTTGCATTACTGTTAGTTTGGTGTGATCTAGAAGTGTAAATAGCTAGCTTTAGCACTGAGCCAATTCTGAGAGGTATATCTTGGTCAGAATAGCAAAAGCCAAATTGACAGAGGAGTTAAAGTAACACTAGTTAGAAACATTTGGTGTTTGATGTATTTTAACGTCGTTTTCGCACCTGATAGTCCAGTAGACTCAGTTCGATTGGGGACCGAAATTTAGAACATTTGTTTACATTTTCAGCTGGTGCAGTTCACATTCACACTGCACTGAGCCAATCGAGCCAACCTGTTCGAGCGGATTTGGATGTTATCAGTCCATTAAATGGCCGTTACTAGTTGTTATCATCCCCATATGTAGTGGTGAGACTGTCCCACCTACCTCCTAGTAGGTTTAAATGTATGTTATTATTGCTGATCATAGGCAGCGTCTCACCGGGGTAAACCAGGAAGTGTCTTCTTTTTTAGCTTATATAACCCTTTTCCAAAACCTAACCTTACACTAGACCCAGTGGACAAACCCTAAACTTAACCCACTTACCCTTGTGCCTAAACCTAACCAAGACCCTAAACCTAACGCCAGACCCTTTACTCTAAACCTAAACACGTGAAGCTATTATGAGCCCTATCCATCCATCCATTTTCTTCCGCTTATCCGGGGTCGGGTCGCGGGGGTAGCAGCCAAGGGTTGGCGGCTCTACTCCGAGTCCCTCCCGGATGACTGAGCTTCTCATCCTATCTCTAAGGGAGAGTCCAGACTGCGGAGAAAACTCATTTCAGCCGCTTGTGTCCGAGATCTTGTTCTTTCGGTCACAACAACCCAAAGCTCATGACCATAGATGAGGGTTGGAACGTAGATCGATCAGTAAATTGAGAGCTTTGCCTTTTGACTCAGCTCTCTCTTCACCACGACAGACCGGTACAGCGCCCGCTTCACTGCGGACGCTGCACCTATCCGCCTATCGATCTCACGCTCCAGTTTTCCCTCATTCGTGAACAAGACCCCGAGATACTTAAACTCCTCCACTTGGGGCAGGACCTCCTCCCCGACCCGGAGAGGGCATGCTACCCTTTTCCGGCTCAAGACCATGGCCTCGGATTTGGATGAGCCCTATAAAAGCTAAAAACGGAGCCTATTATCATTGCTACCAAATAATGCTAACGTACTTTTAAACCCACTAGGAGGTACAGGAGGGGCCTATTATCATCGCTACCAACGCTAATAACGTACCTTTAAACCCACTAGCAGGTACAGGAGGGGCAGTCTGACCGCTACATAATGGGATGATAATAACTAATAACGGCCATTTAATGGTTGATAACGTTCGAAGCGGGTGCCTGTTCCCCCCCTTGCCTGTGGTGGTGCTGCAAGAACTACTGAAGGAAATTACACAAAAAACCCTAAAAAAGATACTTCTTTCTTCATCTTCGTCTTTGTCGTCTTCTTCGTCTTCTTCTTTGTCTTCTTCTGGAAATAAAAACAAAAATGGAGTGGCATCAAATTTGAGTGGTTTTAGGATTTCTGTTTGGTCATTTTTCAACAATGGACTCAGCAGGAGCAGAAGCTGAGTCAGAAGACCATGGAGAATGTTGTTTCTCACACAAGGTGGCTGACGGATCCATATGAGGTGAGAAATGCCTGTTTCTTTTGGTTGTATTTACCCAGAATGCCATGTGTTGTAGTCCACTTCCTACATTTGGAGCGGTCTTCGGTCTGCTTTCATTCACACTGCATTTGAACTGCACCAGAGTTCACTTCACTGTCTTTGACATTTTTTTTGAGATATAGGTTTTTAGGCGGACCAGAGTTCACTTTTTTGGTCCGCATCAGAGTTTGATTGCAGGTTCACACTTCCCCAAACAAACCGGACTTTCCAGGCAAACACAGTTCAACTAAAGCGGACTGCAGGGCTGGTGTGAATGCACCACATGGTCCATTTTGTTCTTGCTCTAACTAGCTTCTCAGTCCAGTCAGATTTAATCAGTTGTGGTTCTAAAAGAGCAGGTAAGATTGTAATTATCACAACCTTTCCACAGAATCCCACTTCAAAAGAGATGAAGTATCACTTTAATGACATAAGGAGAAAATTATATATTGTTCCATGGAAGCAATCTTTGATGCTCTAGTTTATTCCAAAGCAGACTTTTGGTTTAACACAAACACTTCACTAAGTGTTCACAGATGCTGTGACGTTTGCACACACGTCCATCTTCAACCAGCTCTGTCTGAGAAAATTAGGTTTCCAGAAAGCACGAGTAATAATAATGATTAAAATTTAAAAAAAAAGATTACGAGGTGGCTTAATTGATTACTTTAAATCTTTTAATTCCTTAAAGGTTCAGTATGCAGTTTCTGTAGAACTGCAGCAGTTAGAAATATTTTCAACAGGCAAAGCATTCTGATCCCTCCCCCTCAGAGCCATATGTGGCTCTGCCCCCTTGTGGTCTGTTGAATTTCAAATTCAAGCTCTGTTTTTATTGGCTGATTCAAATTCAAGCTCTGTTTTTATTGGCTGGTTACAAACTCTGTTTTTATTGGCTGGAAAATGGCGGGTCACCTTTTCTTTTTAGAAATGCTTATTTACCACCTGGAGAAGCAAGGGGACAATATTTTTTTTAATTTTTTCAGAGATTACCTGGCTAACATCAGTCTGTCAGGAGGTAGTGACAGAGTGAAGAAATATGTTCATAAAAAAAGCTACATACTGCAGCTTTAATG